>CAUHTR010000177.1:0-83499 GCA_959609185.1 Schmidtea polychroa | reverse complement strand
CCTCTGACAATTCGACCATCAGAAATTTCAATTTTAAGTGGATAATTAAAAAAATCATCAAAAGCGCTATTAATTTCGTAGCTATTTTCAGTCTTAATTTGATTACTACATACACTCATTTTGGACTAATCTAATTTAAAAGTTACATAAAATATTGTAATAGATTATATTATTAAAACACAAAATATTAAAGTTAAATTTTTAAGTTAGCACTATATATATATATATAATTATTTGATTTTTTCATATCATTCTTAAATATGCCTTTATTTCAGTATATTATTTTTTATTGCTATTATATTTAAAAGCAAGCAGCAGATACTTTTAAATAATTTTTTTCACTACTTTTATTACCGTGAATTTTGTATTGATCACATTCATAAAATATTAATAATTTTTCAAAAATCTTTTTTTTCAATATTATTAAAACACACAATATATTTGAGAAGTCTTTTCAGCGTCAAATATTGATATTTTTCCGAAGGACAAATTGCATTCTTCATACATTTCATTTATACATTTATATACATTTAACTTCTGATAATAAATCAACCCAATTTTTTTGAGCTTTATCTCTAATTGCCTTTCAATTTATCCATTTGCTGAGTGATGGTACTGACTTGAGTATATTATTTTGATGCTATGTATTTTCATCAAGTCTTTCATCGCTTTACCCTCAAATGACTTTCCCTTGTAATAATGTATAAATCTTGGCGCACTGTATTTTAATATCCAGCTATTTTTCAAAATTGAAGTATTGTATTCTCATTTTGTGATTTCACTGTATGTAGCGAAACATGCTATATCTATCAATAATGCCAAATAAATGCTTCATTCTGTATTGGATTTTGCTTAGTGGCCCACAAAAATCAATAGATTTAGTCTCAAATTAATCAATTTCTGGCATTTTAGATATTTCCTTCTTAGTTTGAGTTGTTGAAGCTTTTCATTTTTTGCGATTTTCACAAACTTGAATCACCTTCTGTAACATTGTTTTCATACTTTTCATAGCAAAATTATTCGATACATACCTGTATACCTTCATATGTCTAGCGTGGAATAGCATTTTATTATATAGTTGTATAAATGCAGTTCTTTGGTCAGTTAATATCCATATTTTATTATCCTATGTCAAGATCACTCTGTCTTTTAATTTGAATACATTTTTCTCATTTCGGTTTAAGCTTTCTATAATTTCTTTGATTTCATTTGAACTACTTTACAATTCTATTTTCGGATTTCCTGTCTTTATTACCAGTAATTTTGTTTTCATTTTACCTGTTTTGGCACTGAACGCCTATTGTACATTCGCTTTTTAACAATGTATCTGCATTGCATTGTTTGCCTCTTTTTCTAAACTGAAAGTCTATATTTGAGCTGCTTAAGTAGTTTATCCGTGTCTGGAAGTGTGGTATAATAGCTTTTTTTTGTTTTCATTATAAAAGTTTTTTGTGGTTCATCCGTAGTGTAAATCTTTTCCCATAGAGATAATGTTTGAAAAAATATATTGATAGAAGTTTCTTTCTTTTTATACAATAACTAATTTCATATAATCACATTTTCTTTTCCAGCACTGTATATCTAATATATAAACATGAAAGTTTGTTTGTTTGTTTGTTACTTATAGAATTCCCCACCGTTGGACATAGGGTGCTGAAATTTTGCATGTGACCCTCATTTAACTCGGAACAGGCCATAGGCTATGTTTCAACCCCAGGTAACCACCCCTAGGGTACCCTCACCCTACTCAGGGTCACCTTGATTTACTACAGTAGATACCCCAAGGAGGTGAAATTGGCAACAATGTTACAAATAAAAGTTGTAGATCATGTTAGGTTTATAAAATAGGATTATTTTAATTTTTTATTTGACCCATTTTTTACCGGCTGGATGCCGTTTTAAGTTTTACATTTAAATAGATATAAGTGATGTATAAATTACGTGTACATTTTTTTAATTAAATTTTTATGTATTTTTAAAATTATTTTTTTAAAATGAATGAATTGAAATAAATTTCTTTATTTTGAATCTGTTTACTATTTTTTAAATCGTGCAACGCCGGGTACCCCAGCTAGTTTGTGATAAAACCGCCCCAATAAGGTCGAAACTATTATCGATATCTAAAATAAATAGTTTTGAGAAATCTGAAAATTTTGAAATTGGGAATTTCATTAATTTATCTTTGAGCTTTATAAAAGCATTTTCACGTTCTCCTGTCTAAACCAACTTTTTCTCTTTACCTCCATACAACCTTTCTAAGAGCTTCGAATTTTCTGTATAATCTCTAATAAATTTTCTATAGTGAATGATACCCCAAGAAACTTCTGAGTTTTTAACAGACTTCGGTTTTTCAAATTTTCTAACTGGTTTGATTTTATCCTCATTTGTTTTTATCCCATTTTACTTCATTTTATAACAATGTACACTTTGATGGGCTAATTTTTCATCCAGCTTGTTTTAATATATCTAGAACGCATTCAATATCTTTAATATTTTCTATCAATCTTTTTGAAAATATGAGGATATAATCTAAATATACAACTTCTATTTGCCAATTGAGTTCACCTAACACCATATTCATTGGCTTTTGAAAAGTTGCTGGGATCGCTGCTATTTCGAATGACATTTAATTAAAACAATATCTTTTATTTTTATTGGAAAAGGCAGTCTTAAGTTTTGATTCTTCATCCAATTTAACTGATAGTATACATTTCCTAAATCAATTGTACTAAAAATTACTTGAAAGAAGGCTATGCCGAAAATTCGTGAATATCCAAAAATAACATCGATATATTTATTGATTCATAGTCAAAAAATTTCTAATAAATACAATGTTAAATAAAGATTAAAATCATCAGCCGTCTGCCCATCCACCGCCCAAAGGGGCTGACGCGGTAGTTCGAATATTAAAATTATTAAATAATTAGTTAAGATAAATTTGTTAAACGAATCATATTCTTTCATTAATAAAACATCTCAACAGCAATTATATAAATAGACCCGTATTTCTTCAATTATTTATAAATGACGCAAAATAACATACACGATTAATCAGTGGCGGATTCATAAGGGGGTGATGGGAGCGATCGCCCCCTTGTAATATTTGGAAAGAAATTTCTTTTGCGATTTTTAGTTGGCTTTTACAGCCCTTTATATAGAAAGTATGCAATGTCAACAAAAATGTTCAAATTTTAATGTAGATATACACTGCTGTAAATTATATTTTGAAGTAATTTATAATTATTGAAATTTGAAATACAATCATTTGATGAAGACTGCGCTTGCTACTAAAACTTAAAAATCGCCTCCCTTTACTAGATGGTCTAGATCAGGGGTGGCAAAACTTTCAAGTCTTGCGGGCGACTTTTAACTAAATTAAATCTGGCGATCTACCAGAAAAACTATTTTCAATTGTTACCTGTAGTTATTTTATTTATTCTATTTAAATACAAAACGAATTAGAAAAAAACTTATAATACTTTACTAGAACGTAAACATATCTTAATATAATATTATTTACTGCTACTACTTGCACCTGATACGTGGCACTGCATCTTATCAGCAAGTTCTTCGTATTTCGGGCAATAGGAGCTTATGGCGATCCGCAAGCATGATTCCAAATGATCATCTGTCAAACAAGATCGATGTTTTGTTTTAATGACATTCATTGAAGAAAAGGCTGATTCACAAAGATAGGTGGATCCAAAAAATGCGGACATATATCCAACTACTCTCCGCAAAATTGGATATTTTTCTTCTGAAATAAGATTCCAAAAATTATCTTCGGTTGTAGCTCTTGATTTTAAGTAAATGTCGCTTTTCAACGCTATTATCTCATCTTCTAAGCAAGCTGAATCTGAATCCAGAAATTCATTAATCTGAGTAGCGATCTCCTCTGTATCAATAACATCATTAAACGGGAATGACATGAACATAGCAATATTTGCAATTTTAGATAAATCTGCGAAACGTGTGTTAAATTCATTTAAAAGGGTAGTAATTTGATTTGTATATTTATCGTAAAGAATTCCTGGCGCATTTTTGGATTCTTCTTCCATGTTTTTAAAATGTTTCAAATCACCCCGTTCTAGTTGACGCACAAACAAGGACAGTTTCTCTTTAAACGTCTTTACTGCCGTTATCATGTCAAGAATTGATTTGTGTCTCCCCTGAAGCTGTAAATTTAATTTATTCAGGTGCTCTGTAATGTCGCAAAGAAAAGCAAGATTTATCAGCCAACTTTTATCCTCCAGTTCGGGATATAATTCTTCTCTTCCAGTCAAAAACTGTTTTTTTCCGGGCAAAAGATCTCTAAATCGTTTTAAAAATGCTGCACGGCTAAGCCATCTTACATCCGTGTGTAACAATAATTCAGTATTTTCAATTTCACATTGTTCAAGCAAAGTTCGAAATTGACGTCGTTGTAGACTTCTTGCACGTATCGAATTTACTATTTTAAACGCAATATTCATTACATAGTTAGAGTTCAACACTTTGGAGCTTAAGGTTTGCTGGTGGATAATGCAATGATACGAATGAAAACTGGGAATTTCTTCATCATTTTTGCAAAGTGTTACAAATCCGACATGTTTTCCGATCATAGACGGAGCTCCATCCGTGGTAATTGATACCAACTTGTGAATCGGGAAATGGGTGCGACTTATAAAAGACTTGAATAAATTGTAAATATCTTGACCCCTTGTTTGTCCTTTCATTGGAAGAATAATCAATAATTCTTCTCTGGTTGACATATCATCAAAAACCATTCGAATGAAGATGCATAGTTGCGCAGTATCAGTGAAATCTGTAGATTCATCAAATTGCAAAGAGAAAAAGCGGCATTAGCTAACTGTATATATTTGAATTTCAAACTAAAAATTTACTACACACTAAAGAATTTATTAAAACTGGTGACTGAGTTAAAAGTTGTATATACTTCTGTAAAGATAAATCAAAATATCTAATAAATCTTAGTTGATGTTTATTTTTGTTGAATATAATCATCAGAATTATTTTGAATGAAAAGATTAACAATAGTTTTTGAGACACTTTTTCATTTAAAAAAACATGTAAAACTCAAAATTAAAAACTTGATTAAACTTGAAAACAATCAATACTTGTATAATAAAGCTAGTAATCAACACTTTAAAAGACAGTATTGTTTTTTGTAAAATTGATATAAACTCTGATTTCTTTTATTTTCATTGCCATCTACATAGCGATCCGAGTCATCATCATTTAACTGAACTACCGGGTCAAAATTCATGGCACCGATTTCTAAATAATGTTTCAATGTGAGACTAATATTTTCCACCATCCATAATCACTTGTCTTCGTTGTTGGATAATGTGATTCTATTATTTTTAATCGTATATAGTTGGTGGTCAGCTTCCATATTTGAGCCTGTAGCATTGAAAATACCTTATTGTCATTATAACAGTATAAATATGACTCGTGAGTCATCTCAATTTCCACTAATTTAACCCTTTTAACACTCATTTTGTCTTTAGTACGCATTAAGCCATAAAACTTGGGTATTAAGAAAACTCATTCGGTGTATCCAAGACCTTTACTTTTGTCCATAAACTTCTCTATCACCAAGTCAAGGTCTCTCAAGCTCAATGGATATGTAGGGTCATAATTTGATGTATCTAGAAAGTTGTCTCTAGTCATTGTCGGCAAAGGAGTGAGAAGCGTACAGTGCTTAACCCCAAGAGAAATGAATCAGTGTCGCCAGCAACAATATTTATATCAAAATTAAACTCTGTCATATATTTCACCAATTCATGATATTGCAGCTGATACATCCACAGTTTAGACAGATCTAGCACTGATTGACCAATATAGCTGGCACTGTCTAAACATATTGAATCCTTATTCAGATAACGTCAATCAGATTATCATTAATTTTGATGGATTTTCCGAAAGTCGGCTTTGAGGCATACAGAGTTATCTTTTTAGATGAATTGCATAGCCTCAAATCCATTCGTTTTTCAGATTTTCTACGGATTTACCATATAAACTATTATTAAGTCATTTTTTAAAATCTCTGTACAGCTCACATTTATGTTTATTGTGTATTTTTATCGATGTATGATTTAAATTATATGCCTACTTGAATTTAATTGCTCTATTACAATTGCCTCCAGTTCAATATACAGTTTATGAAGCCTTCAATAAGAACACGCCATACTGATATTTGAAACAGATTGCAGTCGATATGCATAGCACGTTAGTACAGCACGAGCGATAAATGAAAACACAATAACCTTCGAATATTAATCGAAATTATTACATAATTTACAATTTTTTAAGTGCCTTGATTAAGCATTCCCCTTAAAAAGTAGTGACTTCGTAAGTCTCACTGCAATATGTTTTAGATTAATAGCTATTATTCCAGAAAAGAAGAAATTCTTGACTAATGTTTTGAAACTAAATATGTTTTCATAAGCTTAGAAAATGAAATTGGAACAATTTCCACAAAACCGAGTAAAGAGGGAAATTTTCAACAAGCGATTTCTTTGGACAAAATCAGTCAAATTCTCCATTATATGTAAAAATCTCAATTTTTGTCTAATTTTTACAAATTCGAAATAATGACAAAATTATTGATATATTTTGTTGTATGAATATTGTTATGGTTTTTAGTTTTTATCACATGTGGAATTTTGGGCCCCTAATCTCTACTTATCTGTTGTTTGTGCATTGTCATCTCAACTTATTGACAATGAAAATATAAGTTTTTATCAATTGTTATCAATATTTATAATATTACTTATATGATTCTTTAAAAATAATTAATAAACAATTAATCAAAATAAGAGAAATAATTGAACTTATTAAATAAAAATAAAATAAAACGCGTGATAATAGAAATAATTTCTGGAAATGAATGTGTGCATCGAATAGAATTAGAGATCAGTAGTAAGTAATTGAAATAAATAGCGTATAAATTATTTCTATTGATATTTTAATTTGTTATTTTATTTCAGACATCTAGAAAAGGATTTGTGATAATTTGATAATGACTGGTAAGGAAAATGAAAATTTTGATGGATTTTATAATTTCTAATGATATTAAAAGTGAATTATGAAATAAATAAATTGTTAATGATAATATAAAAGTTGTAGTTAAAATGTAATGATTGTAGTAATATATGAATGGAAGTCAACTAATTGCCGTTAGACGGTCTTATCGAAATCTATATAAATCTTATATGGTATGGACCGTTTGCCAACAATAGTTGGTTAATTTTTGACAGTTACTTAAGTTCAAGTAACTATTTCAATTAAAAAAATGTTTAACTAATTATCTAAGATTTACTTATACTTACTTATATATAAAATTTCTTTTTAAAAATAATGCACTTAAAGTAGGCCTTCTTAAACTATGGGTCGCGACCCCAAATGCGGTCGCTTAGCATAATTCTGGGGTCGCGAGAGATTTTTAATGCCAAATATTTAAATACACGATTTTTTTTTTAAATTAATGACTATTTAATGTTTTTTAACTCTAAAAATATTTTGTTTTCGAAAATTACTTTTCGATTAATTTATAATATATCAGAATAGTATAAAATTTATAGTATAAATTAATGTACTACTTTTGTTTATTTATTAAAATTATATTAATTTTATTGAACTTCATTTAAAAGTAATATTTGTGAAATTTTTATGTGCTATTAAATTTAATGACATTTTTTAATGACAATTATTATATGCAATATGTTATTTTTATATATTTATTGGATTTTAGAATCAAAATAATAATGGATAAATGGCTGAACTTAAATAAGAATGATAATGATGCAGATGATAATGCTACAAACTCTCCTCAGGCAGGACAAAGTATTGAAAAACAGCCATTTAATGTGCGAAAAAGAAAATATGATGAGTCTTTTCTTCAATTTGGCTTTACATTTCAAATTTGTAATGGTAATGAACAACCTCTTTGTTTGATCTGTAATGAATTATTGGCTGCGGAGAGTATGAAACCATCAAAATTAAAAAGACATCTTGAATCAAAGCATGTTTCGTATGTCAATAAACCAAAAGAATATTTTGAAAGATTGTATAAATCTTTAAATAAAGAAAAAAAATCCTTTCAAAAATTTATGACCGTTAATGAAAAATATTTATTATCGTAATATGAAGTTTCATACTGTATTGCTAAAAAGAAAAAGCCGTTCACCATTGGAGAAGATCTTATATTACCTGCTGCTATTAAAATGGTAGAAATACTACATGGAAGTAAATATGGCGATGATATTCGAAAAATTCCTTTGTCGAACGACACTGTCGCGAATAGAATTTCTGATATTAACAAGGACCAATTAGTGCAACTTATTGCAAGAATTAAAGAAAGCCCAAAATTTTCAATTCAGTTGGACGAAACAACGGATATTACTAAATTGGCTCAGTTGTTAGTATATGTGAGGTACGTTTATAAAGAAAACGTGGAGGAAGAATTGTTATTTTCTCGTCCTATGAAAGAAAATATTACAGGGAAAGACATATATTGTAAAGTTGACGAATTTTTAAAAACTGAAGGTTTAGAATGGAAAAATTCCTGTGGAATATGCACAGATGGTGCAAGAGCGATGACGGGCAAAAATATTGGTTTTAAATCATTTTTTCAAGCTGCTCCTTATGATCATATAACTTTTACTCACTGTCTTATTCACAGAGAGGCCCTTGCATCAAAAAAATTAGCACCAGAATTGAACAATGTGCTTCAGAATGCTGTAAAGATTATAAATTTTATTAAGAGCCATGCCCTTAACAGTCGCTTATTTTCAAATCTCTGCAAGGATACGGATTCCAACTACACAACTTTATTATTACATACAGAAGTAAGATGGTTGTCAAGAGGTCAAAGTTTAAGAAGATTATTGGAAAAAATTGCGATATATTTACTTCTAATGATAAAATTGAAAGTTTTATTAAAAAGATCAACATTTGGAAAAGTAGGGTAGAAAAGAATTCGTTCGAAATGTTTTCCAGTCTCGACAATTTTATAATCGAGAAAAATCATTGTAAAACTATTATCGCAATAATTATTGTAGATCACTTAAAAACGCTAGAAACGCAGTTCCGCACATATTTTATATTAAATATTGATTTTGGACTGACTTGAGTGAGATTGATCACCTGCCACTTAAAGCACAAGAGGAATTTGCTGAGCTTTCGAGTGACTCAAACCTAAAACTACATTTTCCAAAAAGCCCTTGACTGAATTCTGGATCGGAACTAGAACTGAATTTCCCACAATCGCTGATATGGCGTTAAATGTGCTTCTGTCATTCAACACCACATATTTATGTGAAGTTACTTTCTCAGCTTTAACACATATTAAATCCCAATATCGTTCATCGCTAAAAAATGTTGAAGAGGTCTTACGTCCAGCAGTGTCAAACATTCCACCAAGATTTAATTTGTTATGCAATAAAAAACAGGCACATCCATCTCATTAAATTTAATTTTAAATTTTTGTATGTTTCAAAACGAATTCTAAAACTATATTTTTTCATGTGTTTTGTTACATAATAAATAAATCATCAAAAAATACTTATTTATCTTTCTGTTATATTTATATGGGGTCGCTAGGAAACTCGCAATCATAAATGGGGTCGTAAATGAAAAAAGTTTAAGAAAAAAAAGTCTTAAAGTTTAATATATTTACACTAATTTTTATTGAACAAACAAAAATTATCTCCAAAAATTCATATATTTATTTTTGATTTTACTTTAATTCAAAATAATAATTAATTAGTATATTAATTAGAACATTTTTGTTTTCATGTCTGATTTCTTTTGTTTCATTCCTCTATCTAATTTCTTTTTGCTTGTCACAATTTTCTTTTCTGAGTTTCATAGATCGTCCGTTTGTCATGTCGATGTTCCCCCAAGTAATTTTATTCGTTTATTTATAAATTTATTATTTAGGTATCCTCAACAGAAGCATCGCTATTATGATTAAAATAGTCATTTTTTTAATTGAAATAGTTACTTGAACTTAAGTAACTGTCAAAAATTAACCAACTATTGTTGGCAAACGGTCCATACCATATAAGATTTATATAGATTTCGATAAGACCGTCTAACGGCAATTAGTTGACTTCCATTCATATATTACTACAATCATTACATTTTAACTACAACTTTTATATTATCATTAACAATTTATTTATTTCATAATTCACTTTTAATATCATTAGAAATTATAAAATCCATCAAAATTTTCATTTTCCTTACCAGTCATTATCAAATTATCACAAATCCTTTTCTAGATGTCTGAAATAAAATAACAAATTAAAATATCAATAGAAATAATTTATACGCTATTTATTTCAATTACTTACTACTGATCTCTAATTCTATTCGATGCACACATTCATTTCCAGAAATTATTTCTATTATCACGCGTTTTATTTTGTTAATTTCTTTAAATTAATAAGTTCAATTATTTCTCTTATTTTGATTAATTGTTTATTAATTATTTTTAAAGAATCATATAAGTAATATTATAAATATTGATAACAATTGATAAAAACTTATATTTTCATTGTCAATAAGTTGAGATGACAATGCACAAACAACAGATAAGTAGAGATTAGGGGCCCAAAATTCCACATGTGATAAAAACTAAAACCCATAACAATATTCATACAACAAAATATATCAATAATTTTGTCATTATTTCGAATTTGTAAAAATTAGACAAAAATTGAGATTTTTACATATAATGGAGAATTTGACTGATTTTGTCCAAAGAAATCGCTCGTTGAAAATTTCCCTCTTTACTCGGTTTTGTGGAAATTGTTCCAATTTCATTTTCTAAGCTTATGAAAACATATTTAGTTTCAAAACATTAGTCAAGAATTTCTTTTTTTCTGGGATAATTTGGATCATGGTAACTTTTTAAAAAATTTTTTATTACTTAAACAACACAATAGAATATTAGAACTGCATAGTGATAATTTAATAAAAAAAGCAAAAAAGCTTTAAAGATACTAAATATAAAGGTCGTTGATTTAATTTAACTTTTTTCTCAAAGAAAACAATAAACAAAATAGTTGGAACAATAAATTGCTGAACAAATAAAAAACGCTGGAATATTTTCTATTCAAGTTGTTACATCACAAGATTACAAGATTAAAGAACAGTGCTCATTTATTGTGAGATATGTTTATGAAGGTGACATGCATAAACGAATATTCGCTATGATACAATTGGAAAAGATCTTTACAATTTAATTGAAAATATATTCAGAAAATATGAAATTGATAAGTAAATGTGTAAATTGCGCTACTGATGGCGCTTCAGATATGCGCGGAGAATTTAATGGATTTCGTTCCTGGTTGGAAAAAATCACGAAATTTATGTTTGGTGTTATTCACATAAATTAAATCTAATTTTAAAACACGTAACGTCTGAAATCATAAAATAAATTTCTTTATTCGGACTCATAGCCGAAATTATAATTTTTTTACTAGAAGGATATAAAAGAATGACTGTGCTTTGACAGTATACAACAACGATTATATCTACAATGGGAAATACGAGATTGTGGTCTACAGATGCTGCTTTACGAAAAATATTTGGAAATTACGGTGATCCAGATACATCACTTTTTCTCAAATATCTCTGACATTTAATCACATTAAAAATGATTCTTCTTTTCCTTCACATGCTCGTTTTAATGCTTCAAATTTATAAAACAATTTATTTAAATATGAAACCGTATTGACTACTCACATATATTTAAAGTTATTTGGATGTACAGCTCCTTTATCAAAATATTTGCAAACATGCAATCTGATCTGATCAAAAGCAGTAGCTATGATTCATTTTACGGTTGAAAGTATATCGACTGATTTAAATAATTTTAAAATAATAAAATTGGATTGTGATAAGTTTATTCAATTCATTAATAATAAATTTAAAAACTATTCAGTTGACCTTGATGATGAAATTGAAATTAATAATATTCTATTATTAAATATATTACGTTGCGGTATTTTAAAATTTATTATATTTTATTCACATCATTCGAAAGGTCTTGAAGAGATCTATGCAAAGGTTTCACCCGGCTCCACACATTACCCTACTCTACTGTTTTTTCTCTCTCTTTTTCACCCCTTTGTCTCTTTTCTCTTTGTCCGATTGGGATTTAAGTGTAACCATGTATAAGCAGAATTTAATTCTCTACAAAATGGCTCAATTACAATTTTAGTTTGTCGCTTTGTGTGTAATACACACATGTTTTACGATAAATTTGTATTTTTCGCGCGGTTAACGTAATTTTCTTGGATTTTTATTCATATATTATATAGATAAAATTTAATTTTCTATAAAATAGCTTGATTAAAAATTATGTCTCGTATGTTGTGTGTAATACACACATGTTTTTACGATAAATTTTGTATTTTTCATACAGTTAACGTAATTTTCTTAGGATTTTATTCATATAATATATAGATAAAATTTAATTTTCTATAAAATAGCTTGATTAAAAATTATGTCTCATATGTTGTGTGTAATACACACATGTTTTTACGATAAATTTGTATTTATTATACGTTAACGTAATTTCCTTGTATATTTATTCATATATTATAGAGATAAAATTTAATTTTCTATAGAATGGATTGATCTAGAGTTTAAAATGTTGTATTATTTTATTACTTTGTTGCAATATTTTTATAATCTTATAACAATTTGCTTAAATATTTTACATCTGGTGAAATATTTCCGAAATATGTTATTACTTTGTTGTAATTTACTGAAAGACTTCACAATTTATTACAATATTCTTTTTAATTTGTTGTCCGTCTTCGAAATAATGTATTGATTTGTCCCAATTAACATCATTATTTTATTACTTTGTTGCAATATTTTTATTATTTTAGTTACAATTTGATAAATATTTTACAACTTTGTTGAAATTTTCTGAAATATGTTACTACTTTGTTACAATTTTATGAAAACGTTATTACTGTTTTGCAATTTGATGAAAAATGATATTACTTTGTGGGTTCATCACATTATTTTTATTAAATTATTATGAAAATGTTAAATAAGTCAACTTTAGCATCAAAATGTGTTTTAAAATATATTGAAGTTTTAAAATACTGCAACGTAATGCATTTATTTTTCCTACCCTTCCTTGATTTTGATTGGTCAGAATATATATATATATATATTTTTTCCTACCCCTTCCTTGATTTTGATTGGTCAGAATTTAATCATGTGTAATATATAAGCAGTAACTTTTCAAATGTTTGTCATTTAAACTTTTAATTTAACTTATATGAATAATTTTTTATTCTCTATCTAATATTAATGATTATTTTCTTTTAGTGAACGGATGCAGTTTATATAAATTTTGTATTGCCGAAAGTCATGAAGATGTGGAGAACTGTAAATCAGTTACATCATCATATTTCAAGATAAATGACTCTACCTTATCGGGTTACATATGTCCGGAATGTCTCATTATATCACCAGGTAGGTGGTTAATGTTTGTACGACAACACGGACACCATCTTAGAAGATTCGAAGAAACGAAGAGCAGGATGATCACTAAAAGTAATACTCTTTCTACTATTAACAATTATTAATTTTTTTATAGTACAATCGAAAATGAATACATCATACGATCCTAAGCAGATTAAAGAATATGTTACAAGTTATGTTATTTAAGTTGTTTAATATTAATTATAAATATAGTTAGACAAAACTCTGGCGCCACAAAACGAAAGTCAATATTTTACGGAAATGGAGACTCTAACATACAATTGTGTCCACGTCGGGAATCTGACTTAAACGGTTCTCGTGTTGAATTGACAAGCGATGTATCTGCAATTAATTCTCCTGACATTGTTGTTCCAGATTGTCTCATCAAAGAAATAGAAGATCATATTCAACGAATGGGGACAGTAAAAATCCAATTTGGACTTTGTGCAGAGTTTATCAAAGAGGATGGTGAAATTAAAAAATGGTGTTTGTTGAATAAAGCAATTACAATGTCATCTTCATTTATTAATGATGGAATTGAAAAATTAAAAGAAAAGTTGGAAAACTACACTCAACAAAGTAGTGGGTGGAGAATTCATAAAATATTAGAAGTTACTAAGATTTTAACTAAATTATCAGACATAATACATGTATCTGGTAAGTTTATTTACATTATTATATATATATATATATAAATCAAGATATTTACTTAGGTTCAAGTTACATTAAAACGCCAAATTACCTGAAAAACTGTCAGGCTTTAGTTAATGTTCAAAACAATGATCAATTCTGTTTTTTATATAGCATACTAGCCGTGTTACGTTATGATGATATACGTCGGGATAGAGAAAGAACAACAAAATATAACTTAAGTGGTAATATATATATATATATATATATATTTATAAATGTCATAAATCATTGAATTTTGTTTTAAGACTTAAAATGGAAATTTGAATGGTTTCCAATGAAGTTGGTTAACATTTGCCAATTTGAAGCAATGAATCCTAATCTAGCGATCAATGTTCTCAAATATAATAAGGATCCAATTAAACAAAAAACTAATGATATTTTCAAGAATCCGTTCGTTGACTTGGTATATAGAAGTACTTCGACGGGATCTCAGATATATCTCTTATTGATTGAAGAAGGTAATATTTCCTTTAATAATTAAAAATATTAACTAAATTTTAGAATTAAATTATCATTATTTGGCTGTAACCAATCTTGATCGACTGCTGAATTACAGAGATAAAGTAGAAGGAGTCAGAATCCAATCACAATGGTGTCATACATGTCTTCATGGGTTTCGAAAACGTCCTGCTTTTGAAAGACATATAAGTCTTTGTAGGAAGAATGTGGAGCGGACGACTCTATACTCAATGCCAGAGAATAAATATATCGAATTTAAAACTGGAGTAAACTATAAAACATCAGTTGTTGTCTACGCGGACTTTGAATCAATATTACCTCTAGATGACAAGCACTTCCAAAAACATGAGCCGATTGCATCTGAATTTGTGCTTCTTCATCAATGTTGTCCGATTAGAAATGAAACATTGTTGGGAAAAACTGTATCATTCAGTTCATACAAGCATTGGATGATATAGCTACAGACATAGTTTATCCGTGGTATAAAATTAATGGATCGAAGGAAATGATGGAACTCACTTGGGAACATCAGGAAGAATTTACGAATCAAACTCATTGCTACCTTCGTAAAAAGATTATCAATATACCTGTCGGGATCATGATCATTTTACCGGTCAATATCTCGGAGCAGCGTGTCAAGATTGTAATTTGGCTAGAAGAATCAATCCGTCTTTACCTGTTGTATTTCACAATCTTCGTGGATATGACATTCATCATATATTAAAATATGCAATTGGAAAATTCCCCGATTGGAATTTAAATGTTATTCCTCAATCAACAGAAAAGTTTCTCACACTTACAGCGACATCGAAGGCAGAAGAATTAGATTCATTGATTCTTTACAATTTTTAAATAGCAGCTTGGCAAATTTATCAAAAAATTTACCATGTCTTCCACTGACCTCAGATGTTTTCGAATCACAGATGATGACTTGTAAAACCATTTTTCCTTATGATATGGCTACATCAATGGATGTTTTACAGTCAATAACAGAATTACCACCGATTTGGGAAGGAGTTAGTCAAGAAGATTATATACATGCAAATCGAATTTGGCAACAATACAACTGTGAGACACTGCTAGATTACATGCTAGTATATCTGAAGCTGGATGTTTTTCTGTTGGCCGATGTTTTTGAAGCTTTCAGAGAAAAAACATTTGACGAATATGGACTTGAGGCTCTATCGTTTGTTTCCATACCCAGATTAAGTTGGGCATCAGCTATTAAACAGTTACCTGAACCGGTAGAACTTATTCAAGATCCAGAGCTTTACCGTTTATTTGAAGCTGGTATTCGTGGTGGAATGACATTTATCAACAAACATCATGTTGAAGCTGATGAATCAACACAAATGTCATACCTAGATGTTAATAATTTATATGGATGGGCGCTGTCGCAAAAACTTCCTGTTGGTGAATTTAGATGGATAAATGATCAGACTGAAATGAATGGTATTGTTGAAAGATGTGCAAATGGGGATGAGTTTGATGGAGATCGTGGATATGTTCTAGAGGTTGACATCGTCATTCCTGATAGTATACAAGATAAGCTAGATGATTTACCTATAGCTCCTGAGCTTTGTTATCCCACCTGGTAGTAAAGTTGAAAAGCTGTTGTTAACTCATGAGCCTAAGAAAAACTATGTAGTTAATGGTAGAGTTTTGACAGAGTGGTTGAGTTACGGCGCAAAAGTCACAAAAATTAATCGTGCTGTAGAATTCAAGAATTAAAAAATAAATTAATTAATTAAAAAAAAATAATAATAATAATAATAATAATAATAATTAAATAGCGTAAGTAATTAAAATAAAATATTAATAAACTAATAAATTAATTAAATGTAATAAATTCAAATAAAACATAATAAAATAATTAATTAATAAAATTAAAAAGAAAAATAAAATTAAAAATAAGTAATTAAATAAAATGTTAATTTAAAAAATAAATGATTCGATTGGTCTATATTTAATCTTGATATTCCATGACCTTGAAAGTGCGCTGGAGTCCTTACTACATACTACTTACTAGCCATCCATTATACAGTAGAAACCTTGATTCTGTCATCGGAAAGTCCAAAGACGAGAATAAAGGACTTAAATATAAGGAGTGGGTTTTTCTTAAGTCTAAGTGCTATAGTTTGTTAGGTGATGACAAGAATAAAAAAGCTAAAGAAGTAACATTGAAAGGTAGTGACATAAAACATCAGTCGTACCTGGATTGTTATAACACAAACCAAATTTCTTCCATACCACAAACTAAAATAACAACCAAAAATCATCAATTGTTCAGCATAAAATAAAAAATTGCGTTTACCAACGCACATGATAAAAGGGTTTGGGTGGGGGAAAATACTAGTTATGCATGTTGGCATGTAAGATTAATAAACAAAGAAATGATGGAGAAATTGTAGACCTAGAAAATGATGGAGAAATTGTTAGAAAATCAATGATTAAATTATTCGTGTTCTAATCTTTGAAATGACAAAAAACCAAAAATTCTTAAATGAATGATGAGAAAAAAGCCTATATCTTTCAAACAGTATTATTGAAGATGGAAAAACTGTTCCCAAATATGAAGAACCGGCTTCCATATGGTTCTCAAGAACTGTTGGCTTATAGAATAAAGCTGTTGACACAAATCAACATCGCGGAAATTATTCAAATGCATTACGAATCTGTACAGTAATATAGATTGAAATTGCTGAACTTTCAATATTGTCAATAATAAAAGTAGAAGCAGTTATAGATTAGTGGTGACCAAATATTCTTAAAATAGACCGGCTCTAGCAAACAGTCAAACTTTTCCAATGTGTAATTAAATGTCATAGAGGCTAATAAAGAAGATTCTTTATCAGTATCATTCTGATGAATTATATAAAACTTGCAGTACGTAAAGATTTTAAGCGATAGACTTTTATAATGGAAACAAAATAGTACGACAGGAATAATAAGATATAATTATAAAACAAAAAACAGAATTATGTCTTCAAATTATAATTCTGTGTATATTGTATTTCATTTTCTTTTAATTTATTTAATTTTAGAATTTAGAATTTTTCAATTATTTATTCTCGAATTTAATATGGTTAATTATTTTTAAATGTTTTTTTTATTTCCAAAATTTATTATTAAATTTATAAAAACGACTTTTCTTTAAAGTTTTTATTTCACGATTAATTAATTACCTAAGTATAATGTATTTTTACTTAGTTTTATTCCATGTCTCAGATGAGAGTTTAAATCAAATTAGCGCGGTTGATAATTATTATTTATCACTTCAATAAAACAATTATTTCACGCATAATTTATGAAATTGTCGACTTTTTATTTTTGAAAATATTTCACTGTATGTATAAAAGATAATTTTTAAATGATTTAATATGAAAAATAAATGTAAGGAAATTCAACAGATAATTAGTTTCAAAAATACGGAATCAAGATTATGCAATGGTATGTAATATAAAGAATATAAAAATGATGCATAATTGTAGAAAACACTGTAAATAAATGATTATAAAAAGTAGATGTGAAATATGCAATGCAATTTTGAAGGATCCAATAAGTAAAACTAATGAAAATACTGATCGAACATTTTGTAATAATTGCAAAAGCACACGCTTGGAAGAGTCGAAACATTTCTCCAAAACATTTTTCAATAATTCAAAAAATAAAAATATTTATTTTGATTTAATTTCCGAAATTCTCAGAGACAATATCAAACCGACATTCTTGATCGCATCTCAATATATTGAAAAGTTGAAGAAATTCCATAAAATATACGAAACTCAATTTAAATCTTTTCTTTGGACGTGTGTCACCATTTCCGGAGCTAATACCTCTGAAATAAGCAGGAAACCCTTTGAAAACTATTATATGCTTGACAAAATTTCTATGAAAATCAACATAATTACTATTTCCAATTTGATAAAAATCTTTGACGAGGATATGAGATTCATATTGAACACGATACGGGCCCATTCAATGTGTCTCAAAGAAACTGACAAATTAGAGATCTCGTATCAATATCGGATGATAAAATTGTATTTAAAAAGTTTGAAAAATCTTGTCACTCTTCATCAATACAAAAAATCCTTTTATTTCTCAATCAAATCCATGGTTGACATAATCTGCAATCGAGCTGGAGATATTGAAGATTTGCACAATGACTTTTTGTTGATCATAAGGCAACTTGAAATCATCGACAAAGCTTTCTTTGAAGAATTAAATGTTTCCAAGTTTTTAATTTTAAATTGTTCTTCGTTTTTAAACATAATTACTGATCCAAACTATTTCAAACATTCAAATAACTCATGCATGATTTGTTCTGCTTCTTTTGAGACTATCAATGGAGCCCAATGTAAAATCTGTCAAAAAGGCGTCTGTATTTTATGTGTAAAAAAATATAATGTCAACATTAAAAATTGTCTTTTTAAATGCACTAATAAAAGCAAATTGAGTTGGAATGACGAAAGAACTTTTCCATTTTTAAACACAAAGTTCTATTCGAATAGAAGCAGACCTAAAAAACTCATCAAATATATTGTGAAAAAGAGTTTGAAGAAAGTCTTTTTGTCCTTAGAAGCCCTAATTAACATTATAAATGAGAGTAAGGGGTCAAATCAAACCTTTGACACCGACAAGCATAATATTTACAAAACATTGATCAAATTGAATACGCAAAAGTCGTTAGTTTTACGAAATGGCAACCTTCAACAATTTTTCTTTTTTAACTTGGAAAAGAAATTTGGAGATAAAATCAGTAAGAAAATGTCGGAACGATTTGAGAATTGTAAAATTATGGAGAAAATAGCAATGAAATTATTCAATTCCTTTTTTCAGTTTTTGAATAAGGAAAATGCCATGTTACATTCTCAGAAATTTTCCTATTTCAAAACAGAATTCAAGAAAATTTTATTTACTCTAATTGTAGAAAATGCCAAATTTAACTATAAATATTCCACAAATGAAGGAATTAGTTTAGCAATTGAAAATCTAAAGGATGTCTTTTAAAATGTATTTTTCTGTGACTACTTTCAAAGATTTCAAGTTTCATTATGTAAATATTAATCTAGTTTAAATTAATTACAACTGAACTGCTCATTATATTTATCACCTACATTGCTTTTTGTATTTATAGTATCAGTAGTCCTTCCCGAATGTTCACATAGCACTTCGCATCTATCTCTCAATGATGACATCAAACTGCACCGGAGAAAGATCATTTTCAAAGTTGAAAAGAATAAAAAATGAATTTAGAAGTTGCATGGGACAACAAAGGCTAAGTCTTCTCTCTCTAATGAGCATCGAAAGTGAAATTGTAAGCTCACTTAGCTTTACTGACATAATTGATAACTTCGTCATGAGAAAAGTTCGCAAGCGTAGGTTCTAGGTTGAAATATATAGTCTAATAATAAATATTTTAATGAAGTGTGAATTCAATTAACTTTATATATATTAAATTTACTTCTATTTAATTTTTATTTTTTAACTCTGCCTTACAAGTTTGAATTGCAGCCAAGGGCCCCGTGCAAGCTTAATCCGCCCCTGAGTGTGACGTTAAATTTTTGTTTGTAATTAGAACCCATAATCGTTTTTGTTACTATCGTTGACGATGTTAAAAAAATATAATGGAACTATATAGGATAATTCTCTATAGTAAATTATTACTATAGAAAATTCAAAAATTAAAAAAGATCATTAAAAAAGAATAAAAATTATTTATAATCACTGTCGAAAATTAACTGTCGTGTGAAACAAACGAAATATAAAAACCCTTGAAAACAAGAAAGTTGTAAATTATCAAAGTTATTAACCCTACACTGCATATTGTATCACTGGTGATACACAATTATCTTATTAGAATAAAAACTGTCTCGCTCTTGTTCTCGGTAAATGTTCTCTCATATTACATTGAATTGGCTATATTTGCAATATAATAAAAAAAAACCGTAATGTAATTCTCAATAGTTTTGTATTACCAAATCAATTTTTAAAACGTCTTACAGTTTAAGTGAAAGTGTACAAATAAAAAGTCATGCAGTGTAGGGTTAAATGAACTAACTCTTCCGAATATAATCAAATTCAAAAAGAAATTTTTGCTTGTTTCAATTCATCGGAGAAACACAGAAGCTCGAAGAATATATATAAACCTTGTTTGACCGAAAACAGAACACAAGGGAAATAATCGAAGACTATTAATAAAGAAAATATTACCATCCTAACATAATATAATCCAAAAAGAAATTTTATCTAATTCAAGTCATAGGAGAAACGCAGAAAAGTACCATAAATTTGTTCCAGTAAGAAGTGCATTCATTGTTCCGTAAAGGTTTTTTATTACTCTTCGTTGAATAAACGTTTTCAAAGTTAAATTAGTTCTATTTATATTTTAAGTTGAGTTGGTTTTTATTGTTATCGTGTACATATAACTTTTAGTCAATATATAATATACAACCCCAGCTGTCCCGAGACAGTATATTATTTAAAGGAGAGTCGGCTGGGTTCTACAAATTTCCTCACTTTGAGTATACTACTATACTACAACAACAATAAACCAAACAATACCAAAATTTCTAATAATAACAAAAACAAGCGAACAGACCTAACAGTATCTATAATTAAAAGTTGTAATTAGTCTAAAAGTTTATTAATTCAAAATGTTTACTTTTCGATAGGAATAAGAAATTTTGTCCACACCATTTTGTCCCGCTACTTCCAATGGCAATAACATTTTTTGGTTCAATTCAATAGCCCTACACAATCTTTGCTACACCAAACCCCACCGAGATACACTCTCTATAATACAACCTGTTGTCAATGGGATTCAACAAAACCAAAAGACAAGGTCAAATTAATGAATTCCTGCAGAAATAAATTTTTTATGGTTATAAATACATTATATAATATAAAATATTTTCATGTCAATTTTTTAGGTTAGAGTTATTATAATTGATTGTTATTTTTTTAATATTATTGATTTTTTATATTCAAATTTATAAATATACGTACATTTTCTATAATTTAATTTTTTTCAATAATTAATAAATCCAAAAATATGTGCATGTTTTTTAAACTTTACCAGCCGCTTATAGAAATGTTAATAATAAGATGATTGAAATCGAGCAACTTATGAAAACAAATTATTCATCATGTTTATATACGCACTAGATTGGGTACTTCCGTGTTATCTTACCCCCAAAAATTAAATTAAAAAAGAACACATATAATTATTATATTTATTTTCTAAATCACAGTTATAAACTCAGCAAATGTTTGTAAAGAGTTTGTAAATGGTCATCCAGGTGGCCAGAAAACCACAATGTCGTTGAGAATAGTGTCGAACACATCGGCACTGTTGCTTAGAACACGTTTGCGCCACATAAACTCACATAATCACATAAATCACAGATAGCCTAAATAAATTCATGTTCAATAATGTTCAATAACGTCATCAATAATGTATTTTCTCATTTTTTATATTGTTAATTTAATTGTATTTTATAATTTAATTTTTGGGGGTAAGATAACACGGAAGTACCCTAGATTGTATTATAAAGTGTATCTCAGTTAGGTTTGGCGTAGCAAAAATTGTGTATGGCTATTGAATTACACAAAAGATGTTATTGACATTGAAACAATCGAAGCAATATCTCCCAATAATACATTTAAAGTATTTGGTGTATAGGGTAAAAAACATGCCAATGGATTTTCTGATAAAATTCTTGCTAGAATTTCTTGCTTTTATCATTCCTGTTCGTCTCATTTTAATAAAACTGTCCTTCCAATCTTGACGAGGAATACCCAAATTTTTTAATCAAGCTTTTATTATTTCGATTAAATCAAAACTTATAAATTCCTTAATTTTAATATCATTTTCCTTTTCGTGTATCATTAAAGATTTTGACTTTCAAAATTATTATCTAAATCTCTCGATTATAAAAAATTATGCATAATAATCAATTCACCTTAGTTCCCTTAACCTACCGCTATTCCAATAATTATGCGATTAAATCCAAGAAAATCACCTAAAAACATTACAATTTCATAAAAAAGTTACATATTCACCGATATCCATTCGATAAAATCCCACCTAAACCATTCAAATACAGCTTAGTTACATCGCAAAATTAATATAAAAGTAACCGAAGACTTTAATAATCCTCAAACCTTCCAAGTTTACCCCCAAATTAGCTCAAAACTTAAATTCTAACATAAATGCTTTAAAAAATATAACAATTGAATAAATATACATGATGTGTAAAATAGTTATTCAAAAAACATAAAGCATCTAGCGTGGAATCGGCCATTCAAGTCCGTTTTTTCGTCACAAAATCATTTGCAACTGAAAAATTGCCTTCATTATGTGTTGATGTAGGTTTAATTGTATATAATGCGTCTTTTACCTGTTGCAAATTTGCTGTTATTTTGCCTGTTGCTTTGAATATACTAAACTCATTAGCGAGAGTCTTAAATAATGTATTACCCTCGAAAGCAGGTGTTGATTCTTTTAATGTTTCTTTTATGGATAAATTTAATTGCTCTTGAAGAGATAATTCTTCTGAATAAGATGGAACAAAACAAACTTCGTCTTCGGCAATATCTTATCTTCCCTAACATTTTGGTGAATTCTCCAAAAAAGTCTTTGGCCATTTTCTTTATTTCTTTTTTTGAACACTGTTTAAAAATACATCTGTTTCTTGGAGAATATCAGGGTTTTGAAGGTGTTTATATAGAAATATAATGTTGTTATTTCGCCTTTTATAAATTTCATTTTTAATTTCCAAAAGTAGTTTGCCACTTATTTCACTATCATTTTTTCTAATGTAGTGAATAAAAATTTTAGCGTTCCTTCCGCTGTTAATAATGTCGAATCCTCTCGACTCAAACTTTTCACAATTAAACCAACAGGACGTAATATCGCCAATAACACTTCAGCCGATTTAATAAATTCGTCATTCCACATATAATCGTGATTTAATTCAATTAAGGCCTCAATTAAGGAGAAACCGCTCAATCATTTTTTCCATTGTGCTCCATCTTGTTGGACAATCCAATATTAGAGATAATTCCTTTTTTTTCGACTTCTTGCACATATTTTTGCAAAACGCTATGTTTTACAGAGCTTCGTCTAAACACCTTTACAATCTTACGAATTCGAATAATTGTATCCTCAATTGGTTTTCGTAAACGGACATCTATAATTTCAATTATTTCAACATCAGAATCATATTCATTCACTTCAGATTCACTTATAGTATCACTTTCATCATTTTGCAATTCAATGCCATTATTTTCGTTTGTTTAAATAACTTTTAAAACTGTCAAATGGATGCCATGATTATAACATAGTTGTTGATGTGCTGGTGAGAGTCTCCGAAATTTTTGCCTTACAGCAGCACCATCACTCGTTATAGATATTATATCCTTTTCAATAGGAATTTAATTTCATGAAAACTAACTCGTAAAGTTTTCCGCTGTGAAACTACCATTTATAGATACCAAACCGAGATTGTACGAGCAGGGCCGTAACAAGGCATTATTGACCCTGTGCGGTTCATATACCTGGCGCCCAATTCAAAACAGCCTACTATAATAATTATAATGTTCATGTTAAGATTGTTATCTATGTATTCATCTCCAGCTATTATAATAGGTGGTAATGCTCTTAAAATTCTGTTGCTAATTGAAAAAATGACAGGAACCAATTTTGTAGACTAACATTTTACAAAATACACACCTACGAGGGTATGTTAATGGACCAGTCCAACCAATAATGTTAAAGATAGGCTAGCTAGGGTGCCCTTTTTTCGTGCATGCAATTTGATAATTTTTTTTTATTTTTTATTAACATTAAAAAAATGTTACATCCCAGTTTTGCTCCCCTTTCAGATGTGCGCCCGGTGCGACTACACCGCTCGCACCACCCTTGTTACGGCCCTGTATACGAGACCCAAGAACTGCAATATATGTGCACATAAATGTATTTTTTATTATTAGCACTAGTCCATTCATCAATGGATACGCTAAATNTTTTTAACATAGAGTGCAAACTGCCAATTCCTTATTGGTTCTAGATTTCTTAAAATATATCCAAAAATCTTTGTATATTTTGCTCATTTAATAAGCCTTACTAAAAAAATAAATATATATTTAATCTGTGTTATAGCGACAAATTNATTAAATAAATTTTTACTTAAAATTTTATAATTATCTTTAATAAAATTTAATTTTAGATAAATCTATTTATGATAACGAACAACCACAGAACAACTGAAAATAACAATTTGATTTTTATATTTTAATATTATGAGGGTTGGGTCTTTATCCAATTATTTAAATATAGTTTTGTATCCCGGATATCATGGTGGGTATCAACAATCCAACCTAGTGAGGGCCTCTGCAAAAAATCTATTTTAGTAATAATTAACAACACATTTTTAATCATAGAGCCTTGAATATAGAAATTAATTTTTTAAATAAATTTTTTGGATTAAAATCTACATCTATCAATAATAAAAGTGATCATTGGCGAATAAAATTACCAAATTTACAGAGGATAATGCATTTGAACAATTTGCTATAAGTATAAGCGCTGTTGAAAAAACAAAATTTGAACATTATTTTGAAGAGGAATTATGCATCAATATTTTATCTGAATTAGAAGGATATTTAATGACAATTAATCCGTCACCATTTAAAGATTTAAAAATTTAAAATAATGAATTGAAAATAACTCATGCTGGTAACATTTCAGAAATATAGCCCTTGATCAAAATTTAACAAAAACATTGGGATTAAAGAAACAAACATTTACTGAGAAAGACATTGTCGGTACTAAATTACGAAATTACTTCATCATCATCAACAAATTTTTATTTATTCAAATATTATTGAAACATTGACTGTTGGAGATGTAAGAGTTCCGTTATTGAAATTTATTTGGATCAAGAATTATGAGCATGGGAAAGTTGTGAAATTAAAAAATGAAGAATCCAATACCGGTTTCTATTTCTTCTATAAACAACATTGAAATCAATATACGTCGAGATGTTGGTAAATTTACAACATTAAGTAAAGACACAAAAACGCATTTTAGGAAAGTAAATGAATAAAAAAGATTTGTATGTGAATTTACATTCGAATAGTTGTCTTCTTACTCATCCAAATAATGAAGCTAGTAAATTATTATTAAATTTCAAAATTCTATTTACTTGGATGAAGAATGGGAAGTGGGTCTCATGGGCTTTACCTTTGTATATAATAATTTTCCATTTTATAATAATTCAAATCAGGGCCGTAACAAGGCATTAATGTGCCAAGTGCGGTTCATATATCTGGTGCCCTCAACACGCGAATTCGAAACAGCTTATTATAATAGCTGGAGATGAATACATAGTTCACAATTTTAACATGAACATTATAATTATTAAAGTAAGTAATAATGCTCTTAAAATTATATTGCTAATTGAAATTCCTATGACAGGAACCCATTTTGTGGAAATACACATTATGAAAAATACACACCTACGAAGGCATGCTAATGGACCAGTCCAACCAGTAATATTAAAGATAGGCTAAGGTGTCGTTTTTTTTCGTGAATCCCATTTGATAATATTTTTTATTTATGTTTTTATTTTTTGGTAACAATAAAAAAATGTTAAATTCCAATTTTGCGCCCTGTGAGACTGCACCGCTCACACCACACTTATTACCTCCTTGATTCAAATGTTAAATACAGGAAACGTGTATTGCATACAAGATGAGTACTTTTACTTTAACCAAGCAAAATATAGATATACAATCAGTCATGACTCTCCATTTTATTTAATATATATTGATGGATATATTTTGAACATTAATTGTAAATATTTTCTTTTTAAAGTAGAATTTGACAGTATTAATGAAACTCAAAAATTAGGGTTTACTGAAAAAGAAGTAAAATTCAATGAAAGTTTGAATCGAATAATTATTTCTCCAAATAATCGTAAAATAATGTTTGATATAATTCGATTATTACATTAAATATTAAATATTTTTCTCAAATAAATGATCAATTATTGAGCTTTTATCCTCATCCATTTGAATTAAGTGAAATTCAAAAATGAAAATTTGTTAAAATTATATTGGAAGATGATGTCAGTAAAGTTCAATTTACTAAATTTTTAGCTAATTGATTAGGATTATCAAAAAAACCATATACAGACAAAATTATTATAGGGTTAAACGAACCTGAAATAATGCAACGTAATCAAAAAATGATAATCTATACGAATATCATGGAACCAATTCTTGTAGGTTATACTTTGATTCCTCTATTGAAATGTATATGAGTAGAAAACATGAAAAAGATGATCTAGTTTAAATAATTGAAAACAAATGGGTCGTGTCCTAGAAAAGGAAAGAAAAACCTGTCATACTGAAAAAACCATGTCTTAGAATATGCTTGGAATATGCTTAGAATAATAATAATTTTTCACTTGTAATTTTTCAAATAGGAGAAAGTACATCAATATTATCGACATTATATCCTTTAATCGTAATTGCTAGATACCAGTTTTCTTGTTCCTTAAAGCTTATTTCTGCAAAGTCATCATAATATCTTGCATATCGATTACTGAAGAAAGCATTTTGATTGCATTTTTGATTTGAATCCACATTCTTGAAAACCTCATCAATAGTTTTAATATTTATCATTGAGAGTGCCCTGATAGAAGTTGGAACTGAGTATAGTGTGATTTGATAGGATTTACCAATTCCATATTGATTTCGTCTTTTAAAAAATACATTTTGTAATTGTGAAACATCTGAACAGGTAGGACAAGCTGTTCAACAACTTTTAGTTTCTCAAAGCTTGAATTTTTCTTAAACATTGTGAATATTGACCTAAATCAGATGGTAACAAGTTTTTATACATTCCAAAGATGTTGATTATTCAATCAAATTTAAGTCATTTTTCTTTATTTAATTTCTATTGTATTTATTCAAAAACTCATTTCGACATTAAATTTTCGTAAAGTAGATGGCTAATTCAGATATTATTTCAATGTATAGTGGTAGCCAAGCCGGTAGTGAATTACCATATTTTGTTGGTATACAGTATGGGTCCGGTTAATTGCGGACTATTGGTAGATTTTCACTCCCGATTCTTAAACGTATTGGAATTTTTAGTATGAAAACTGTTAAAGATATGATGATGAAAAATGAGAAAATATTACCATCTCTGAAAACAAATGCTTTATCCGAACTAGGAAAAGTGTTACTGGGCGTTGCAAGTATATTTCAAAAAGATACAAAACCAACACCAGTACCATCACATGCTCCAAAATGTATAAAACATCGGTCATCGCATATAAACAAACGAATGAAAGGACATTGAACTATATTTGAAAAATTATTTGCGGTGTATTGTGTATATATTGATTAAAGTAAAACCTATATTCAAGATTTTGATAATGATAATTACTGTGTCAATTATATGCAGAGTATAGCAAGAAATATGGTTTCGTTGGAACATTGACTACTGAAGCAAATATTTCCAATATTTCTTTCAATGTGGTTTACAATAAAATCTTTATTCAAATTAGTTTTATGTCCGTACAATTGGTGTCAGAACTGACAAAGGTAAATGTTCTTTTTTCTCTAAAAACAGTTAAAATTATATCTATAATTGTCCTTGAGACATTTATAAATTTTTCATTTTTAAAATTTAATTATAATATATTAAAAATGTTTGATTATTATTTTGTTATAATTTTATTCCCCATATCTCCAAAACTCCAAAACTCAACTTTAATTAATAAGAAAACGAACACCATCACTGTTCGCCAAAATAACATTTTGTACCAAGTCCGCGTAACCTCAAATTTTATGAAAGGTATAGAAAAAACATTTTTTAATGGACGAAAACGAGTTTTTCATCTTAAATGACGGAGTTCCCATCGTCGACCCTTTTTCAATTCCAGAACAGTCAATATTCACACTTTTATCATGATAAGAGGTAGCGCCAAAACCAACATCGACTCAGTACAATCGCCAGATCAAGTGTCCGTGCTTTCGTTGGAACATTGGCTACTGGATCAAATATTTCCAAGATTTCTTTCAATGTGGTTTGCAATAAAATCTTTATTCAAATTAATTTTATATCTCTACAATAATAATAATATTAATAATAATAATTATTATTATTATTGTTATTTTTTCTTTTGTGTTTTTCGTTGTTATAATTTATCGTTATTATAAATAATATATAGAAATTAGGTTCTAAAGTTTCATCACAAAATTAAAACAAATGATAATCAATGAAAATAATAAGACATTTTTACAATAAAGTCAAATTTATATCAGAGTTTTCAATATAATATATCAAAATTTTACCAGTAAATAATAAATCTAAGACAGAACTCGTTAACTCTAGGTCAATTTCAGTTTCAAGAGGAATAATTATGTGGAACGGATATGGTTAAGTATGCATATCAAAGGTGTGCCAGCGTTTGATTTCTTCTCCAGTTTTTGATATTAGAAGGTCTTTCCAATGGTGTTCTCGTTCTTCCTCTCCGACTTTACTTCCTGTAATATTCGAGAAAATATTTGAAATTGCATAATAAGTACCGGCCGTACACACGACACTCAGCGTATTAATACAATTCTATTTTAACAATAATAATGTTTATTAATAATAATAATAATAATATTATTATTATTATTATTATTATTATTATTATTATTATTATTATTATTATTATTATTATTATTATTATTATTATTATTATTATTATTATTATTATTATTATTATTATTATTATTATTATTATTATTATTATTATTATTATTATTAAATGATGATATCTTGGTAGCAGCATTTATTATTTAAAACAATAAAATGATAATTTAAGCCTTTTGCTGCAAATAATGAATTTAATGAAAAAATTTTCGACTATAAGATAGTCCTTGTCAATCTCTCTTATAATTACTAGGAACGAGTAACATGCGAGGCGTTGTCAATTAGATCTTTAAGTCCTATAGTTAATATTCAAAGTGCCCATTCTACAGGGATTTTGAATGTATTTAAATAATTTAACTTTCATATTTAATATTTGGGATGATGTTATTGTTTTGTATGAAAAGAATTTTCAATTTTAATTTTTAAATTTAAATTAAATTAAATTTGTTTTTTATATTAAATTTTCAAAATATTTTGTTGTATGAGAATGTTAACAATTTTGTGCGTTTTTTTTAATTAAAATAATTTTTATTTGATTAAAAATTGTTTCTAAAATTTTATTAAAATATCTTTTAGTTTAATACAGTTTGATACCGATTATTAGTTGTTAATTTGTCTGAATATTATTATTTTCATTTAGTTGTTATTTATACGACTCTTAGCCTGAAGAAGACTGTTAAACAGTCGAAATATACAGCAATGCTTTATTTTAATATACTTAGTTGGCGATTTTTTATAATAATAATAAAAATAATAATAATAATAATAATAATAATAATAATAATAATAATAATAATAATAATAATAATAATAATAATAATAATAATAATAATAATAATAATAATAATAATAATAATGATTATAAGAACATTTTTTCCAATTTCACCACTGATTATTTTTTCCATTGAATTTATTAAAGAGAGCTTGAAGACTATAAATCAGTAATATGTCGATGTTTTTTTGATTCTCACGAATTTTTGGAACTGCTTTTTTCAAGTGAATTTGAAAATTCAATTTAAATTCAAATTCTCTTGAAAAAGGCAATGCCGAAAATTCGGAGTATCAAAAAAAACTACGATATATTACTGATTTATAGTCTTCAAGCTCTCTTTTTAATACATTCAATAATAATAATAATAATAATAATAATAATAATAATAATAATAATAATAATAATAATAATAATAATAATAATAATAATAATAATAATAATAATAATAATAATAATAATAATAATAATAATAATAATAATAATAATAATAATAATATCAAATTACCAAGACTGAAAGAACCAAACATAAATTTCTTTTTAAATTTAAGCATTTGATAGCCTTGAATTGTTAGAATAGAATCATCAAGCTGGAATCCACAAACTTGGAAACTAAATATTTCATCAAAAGTCGGATTGTTGCTTGATTTTATAACGGGGGTTTTGGCTGTTTCTTCTCCTTTACTTATAGACAGAATTAGTTTGATGAAAGTATCTAGAAGTATTGGTAAAATATTTTGAAAATATAATAAAAACACTTCAATTAATAATTATTTTTAAGAAACTTAATTTATAAATTTTTTGGGTTTTTATGTAAGTCGGTATCAATGTCTGACTTCTCGGTGTTCTTTTAATAAGCAAATCGAACAACCCAACACAATAATATGTAATCAAAATTATGACAATTTCACTTTCGAGCCCTTTTACTAGCACATTTTATTCTGCACAATTTTCAATATCACTTTATCTCATTCTGTGACGCTAAGACTCAACTTAATTTGGCTATTACTAAGTATAAAATCGCTTCTAATTACTTTTGAATTTACCAAGTTTCTTTCTTCGACCAACTCGCAATTCTGTCGACTTGGCTGCTCTTTTTATATTTACCCTATAATTAATTTCTTTCCCGATGAAATTTATTTTGTCATTTTGGGCATCTTTCTCTCTGGGCTTCCTCATGCTCATCTAATTTGTTTTCAATTTGGAGCTTTTGGTTTTCGTTCAGTTCATTTATTCTTATGATAATTTTCCCAGAATTAATTTATAGTCGGGCTCTTCTTTCTCTCGATTTTTCCTCATTTCCAATTTTACGCGACTTTATTAAAAAATTTTATTGTTCACTAAAATTTCTTTACACTGCTTGAGTTTTTCATTAAATAATTAATTTCTAATTAATTTTAGTTTTTTGTAAATATTGATTTGAATTAACATTTTTTTACTTTAATTAATTTTTTGAATTTTTATTGATTTTCAGTTTATTTTTGTGCCTATTACATCGAACCCCAAAAAATTGAACAAAAATTTCTTGTTTTTATTAGTTTGTTTATGACAAAATTCCGCATAAATATTTATCATTCTAATTAATTTCACTGACAGTCATATAACTCACCGAACAATGGGTAAAATGGGTATAAATATAATGAATCACATACTCTTTCCTGGCCACATTAAGAAATATTTGAATTTTTTCAAAAAAAAACATTTTCTAGCACGATATTGGAAATTCTCACTTATCTTCTATACCAGTCACTGTCATAGCAAATTTACTGTAGGAATCGGCAGATGACCTCACTAGTATTACATTAAAAACTTGGCATAGCGCATATTATTGAAGCATATAATATACGATGCAAGGTAGTTTGAAAAAAAAATACTATATTATGTTGGCAAATTATTCTTACATAATTATTATTATAAATATCTCAACATGTAATGTCAATGGCAATCACATGCTTGACATCGCATATTACAATATTGGTTTCTGCAATAGGTGTTAATTTATACATTGGTATACATTATGATATGTAAAAAGTTTATCATTATTATTTTACCAGAAACTATATATTCTATAATTCTGAGACGGTTTCCATAAAAGAACTCATGATCTTCAACTACCCTAAATCTATTTGATTATGTAAAAGACACCGTAAAGTCAATCATGGTATACAATTTTTTAGATGCTTTTTAAGCTCTCTAAGATGTGCGTAGTTCCGTGACGGCAAAAATATGTAAAAATATTGAAAGTAAAAATAAATTTTTTTCAACATACATTTAGGATATTGAATTCAACTTAACGAAACTATCAATTTTAAAATAGTTTTTGAAGTATGAAATAATGTCGCCTTAACTAAGCTCGACCCCTGGCGACTTTGTCCATATTTATCATATGGGCCGCGCGGAGCTATAGGTAACTATTCCATATAAACATTTTCAATGAGAAATAGTAATGATAACATTCTTACCAGGTAGTTTATTATCCTTCAGTTTAGGTAGATTTGTCCCACGTCTAATAAATACGGTTAGCCTTCCTGTGTTGCAATTAAAAGCAAGTCCAACAAACAATTCTGGCATGGATCCACTTTCAAGGAAAAGTGAGTTTTTCTCTGTACTGACTAAAGAGGTTACTGAATCACATTTGCAATAAGTTGCCTTGATAAGCGTATTCATTTCGTTCTAAATAAAGTTTATTTTTAAAATAAAAATTTATTCAAATTTATATTTGGATCCAATATTTGTTTAATTTATAAAGTGCATCAATGACATAATATATTACGCTATATTAACAATTCTCTCTAAAAAATATGGACTGCAGGCATTTCGTTTTCATTGTAACCTCAAAAGAATGTGATTATTGTATTGAATTAATAAAATATGTACTCTTATTAATATTTCATTGTTATTATTATATATTGTAGTGCCTCTGACTTTCAACTTAAAAAATATATCAATTTAATAATTAAATTTAAAATACATTATTGAATTAATTAAATTAAAATGATTGTTTAAATATTCAAAAAAAATTCTTTTAATTCATCCATGCTTCTTTTGAACATCACCACTGTTAATTCTCATTAAAATCTATTAAAAAATGTCAAACATTTGAGAACCATTGATTTCCAAGCTGAGATCTCTCTGTTGAATAGCTTGATCATCAACACCTATTCAAACAAAGGAAATTATATATTATTAGATGAAAAGGTTAAATCCAAAGGTGATGAAAATAGATGAAAATAATAAAATATGAATAAAATTACGTGAGGTATTCCCGGATCCTGGGTCATCAACAATATATCGCATTGCATTTTTTTATCAATATCAATTTTTTCCAGAGGCAAAAATCCTTCTCCAATAACTTGTGTCATTGCATTGCGAAAACTGCCATATAATCTAAATCTTAAGCACCACTTTTTTGTTTCTTCTACACAATGAATAGCATCAACCACAATATATGTCTAAAACGTAAACTAACCTTGATTAATTTTGGGTATTTTTATAATTTCATTAAAAAATGGATCAGGACCTTGTCTCATTTTTGTCTTATACCGATGCTTTTTGACTTGAACCACCAAAACATGAATTGAATAGGCAAGCACTGGCGGTACATTACTTATGGAATGTTCACGAATCGACGAAGTGCTTGAGGAGGGTCTGGCATAGTCATGTGCTAGAAGAACTGTCATAATTAAAGTGAGTTTCTCGGAATCTAATCCGATCTTTATTCGAACATCTCCACATTTTATTCTGTCAATTTTTGTTCCAGATACCGCAACCTAATAATAACAATAATAATAATAATGATAATAATAATAATAATAATAATAATAATAATAATAATAATAATAATAATAATAATAATAATAATAATAATAATAATAATAATAATAATAATAATAATAATAATAATAATAATAATAATAATAATAATAATAATAATAATAATAATAATAATAATAATAATAATAATAATAATAATAATAATAAATTAAAAATTTCAAAATACTAGATTGATCAGATTAGGGATTCAGAAATGTTTATTCATTTCCATTATATTGAGGTCAAGAAATAAACATATATAAACTATAATCGATCGATATTAAAAATTATATAAACAATTCCCCATTTCCTCATTGTCAACATTACAAATGCAAGATATTATTAATTATAATATAACCAGGTGTTGCATTATTAATAAATTGGAAACCAAATATAATTAATAATAAAGGAATTTAAACAAATATAATCTTCTTACTCCTCAACTAATGAAATGCAGGTCAATTAAAATTTTTGTTTTAATTGATATAATTTTTGAAGTGAAATTGATAGTTTAGTTTTGAACGCTTTTAATTTTTTAGATTATAATGAAAGTCATGAAAGGCGAAATCACAAATATTCAGATTTTCTGCCCATTCATGCCAATTATTGGGAATTTTGTTGTCAATCATTTATTTATTTTTTACTTAGTATTTAATGAGTAATATGATTTTCATCCACAAATTCTTATTATTTAATAGAAGGCATTGTAATATTCAATACTACATCCTTTCTTCTGTGATCTTCTAACGCTTTAGTTATTCGATTCTTCCAGGCTTTTGGAAATTTTAGTGCAATTTACCGAGGTGATACAAATCGCAAAACTTTACATAGTCATTCATTTTGAAGTCCTTCTTTCTTTCGTTTACGAGACTCAAATCTGGCCGATGCCTTTTCGCCTGCAGTGAAACATTTTGTTCTTTTCTTAAACTGATCGTACTCTTTCATTAATTAGGCTCTCTTTACAAGATTGACTTTGATTGATGTTAAAATTTCATCTTTTTTTTTATTTGGACATACGATTAATTTGAAGTTAAGTTTATTTTTGAACCATAAAGAATCGCAAAAGGCAAAAATATTGTGGAAATTTTTATTGTTGCATTTAAACAAAACTAAATTCTAGGAACAGTTCACATCAGCTATAGGTCATATAGTAAAAGGTTTTCTTAATACCTAAATGACATAATTCTGTTGAAATACAGTTTTGTGCTATCTCTCAAATATTCAGTAATCCATCTTTTATACATGATTTTTCAATATATTTAAAATATTTGCATTGCATAACTTCATTCGATGTGATGTATTTCTTACCATTCAATAGCTCTATAATTTCTTTAGCCAATCAAAATCTGAAAAAATACAGTTCCATGTAAGGCATCCAGTACCGGACCATTTTTCCAGAACCTGGATTTCGGTACTGAATTTTTTGGTCTCTGGGTCCCGGTGCCAACACCGGGACTGAGCGAGATTTCAAAATTTTTACCCAAAATTTAAAAAACCACACATATTTACACACATTTTTTAATCTTTTAATAAAACACAGTTGAAAGCAATATTAAATGAAATTAGCTACAAACAGAAGAACTCAAATTAACAGTCACTTTTGTTTATTTATTCATTTAGCTTCCGTCTTGAAATATCCTCTTAATAAGATCAAAATGTCTGTGCTCTAATCACTTAAAGATGATGTGATTTTGGTCACTGTTTTTCAGCATCCTGAAAACACTCGTTCTGGTTATACGCTTGTAGGTGGTATTGAATTCAAATTTTCGTAACAGCTCTCAAGGTTAGCTCCACGTTTACTATCAACTTCGAAAATGGCCAATTCTTTTTTCATAATGTTTGTTACATCTTTCGCTGTTCGTGATTTGCAAATTATTTTGGAATTCATTTCCTTATCGATGGCTCTGGCGCGCTTCTTTTGCATGGACAACTGCGATTCGACTTCTCCTTCAGCTGCCTCACTGTCCGATTCGGATTCAAATGACACATTGTGATCAAGTGGCTTTGTCAGACCAGTAACCATAGAAAAATTGTCGCTTTGTTTAGACGTTCTAAATTTAGGAGAGGATTCAACTCCAATTCTGCATAATTTTGGTTGCCTTTGTACAGATATTGAAGCAAACTTGAAACTTTCGTTCGCCGTTGATTCAATCGACGTGAAAGTGTTTCCTTCCGCCGAACGGCTAAGTCACTGCTGCCCAAATTATTTATCATGAATGAAATCGTTGTGTCAGCTGACAACAGTGTTGCGTCACGACGACAAAGTGCTTCCACTAGCTAACTTTACTGGTTCAAGTGTTGTTACCAAATTTTGAATCATGTTCAGTTCTTCTTCTTCAAATGAAATACTTGAACCAAGATCAATCAACGACTTTTAAAATGCAGTTTTTAACCTTATGGAAACTTTCCAGCATAGAAAGAAGACTGTTCCATCGTATCTTTACATCAATCATCAACTGAATTTCTTTTCCGAATTCTGCTTTGATGTATTTCTGGAGAATGTCGTTTTTTGTCGGAGATCAACGAAATAGCTTGGCAACAGACCATACTTTACCGATGAATACATAAAGCTCATCCGTAAGTTCTGGCTCAATCTTCTTAGCAAACAATTTGAAATCCGGCATATTCACCTTCGTTGTCTGAATCGCTGTCATCGTTATCATCAACCTCTTCAGTTGAGGTAGAAACAGGTTTTCTGTAAAGGAAATCCACAACCGCCAGATGTATGCAATGTGCTAAACATAGTTGTTGCTCGCAAGAAAGCAATTTTCCCACTTTTACCATTACAGCGGCACCATCCGTCACGGTTCATACAATATCTTCGTGTAAATTTAATCCGATAAACTCCAGCTTATCTTCAATAAGTTTGATGCAGCTTTCTGCCGGCAAAGATCCACGCACTCGAACCAGTCCTAAATTCGAAAATTATTTTTAATGTGCACATTTCGATTCAAATATCGACGGTTCTTGAATGAAATCCATTCGTCAAAGCTAATAGTGAATTTCTTCCCGGACTTCAAGCTAAGTAGTTCAAGCTTGTATTTTTGCTGAATCATTCGGCCATACTTCATGACCATGGTCCAAATAGTAGTAGTTGATTTTTGTACGTCAAATCCACGAGCCGACAATGATTTGCGTTCCTCCATCGATGTTATATAAAAAAGCTGAATGGTAATCCATCGGAGGCTATCATACGGGATAATACTGCTTCCAGAGACCTATCGTAATGAACAACAAGATAATTAGTGAAATATTTGCTCGTAGAGGCTTGTGGGTCATTGTGTTTTGCTGGTGGTACTCCTAAAGTGTCAGAGGCTGGTCTTTTGACCTGATTTACCACGATGGAGTGAGTTACAATGTGCTTATGGAGGCTGCTTGTCGATCCGCCCGTCGTTTTCAAAATTTTATGACATTTTTTACCTTGGCAGACTCGCCTGATTTAGCACGTAAAAATATTCCACACTGGAGTTTTTTCAATTAGATTTTAGCTACATTCTGCAAAATTTTGGATGTTGTTTTTTTCAGACATGGCTGTTTCCTGCTGAATAGAAGAAAAACCAATTAAATAATATTCTTCCTGTCAAATTGATTAAATTTTTACATACCATTTCTCCAATCAAAAGGATAGGCAATAAAAACCATTAATAAAATTGAATAAATGATTAAATATTAAACTTCACACTTTCATAAATGGTGAGTCATCCACTGATGCACACACCAACGTGTATTATAAAAACTTTTATATTTCGGATTTAGGTGTATTCAAGAGTACTCATGTCCATTTTCACTATCATGTCATTCATTTAGGAAGTTTCGTTCTCATTTGTCGAAAAAAACTGTATAGAAATTATTCATTAAAATGAGCATTAATAATAACATATTTATCGAGAGTGTATTGCTTTGGCGTTGATTTATACTCTTTCTAGTGCGCATGTTATGTAATATACGGCAACTGAGCAAAAGAAGAAGAATTTAAAAATAACTCAGGGGATGAAACCGAATTGGCTACGCATTATGCAAATAAAATGAATTAAAAATTGGTACCAAATCCCGGCATTCTGACAATCTTAATACCGGGATTTCGGTACCAAATAAATTCCGGGAATCCGGGATTAGATGCCTTTGTTGCATGATAAAAAAGGACATGTGCAATACATATACATGAATAATAAAGACATTTGCAATGCAAATGCATAATTAACAATTACTTGATAAATACAACCTGCGCGTGCGGTTACATAAATTTTGAGTTGACCGTCCATAAAACCCTTCAAAATGACCCTTGCAATACACTTGCAAAACCTTGGATCATCACAATAAATATTTGGGTACCTTGATATAAAACGGTTCGAAATGAGCTATTGATCAAAATCCCAACAGTATTACTTTCCCGACATGTCAAAATCCTGACAACATTATATCCCGACATATTAAAATATCCATGTATTTTTGTGGATTTAAATATTTTATATTTACTGACACGTGTTTATGGTTATATTTTATATTTATTGTTTTGCTAAAAACAAGTCTCTTTATATTGATTACATTAACACAATAAAGTTAACATGAACAAAAATAAAATAGTATTATTTTAAAATTTAATATTATAAGATATGCCACGAAGGAAGTTTATGGTTGACCTATTGTCACGATCAGCAAGAATTGTTGTTAATGCTTTTTCCTTTCTTTGATATTCTTTTCGAGGTGGAGTCTTTGGTTTTCCAGCTACAACGTCTTCAATTCTCTTCATTGTCTGTTGATGCTCTTTGTGTAAGGCGTTAATGATGGTGTAGACGCCAACATGCTGCCTGCCTATTAACGATTCAATTCGACGATGCCATGCTTCGGCATTATTCTGGGTGCGTGGAAGGCCAAGTTGTGTTTGTTCGGGCACTGACCACAGACGAGGAGGAAAGATTGGCACATTGTTCTGTAAATTACCATCTTGAAGACTGCGACGAATTTTCGATGCATGTAATATTCATCAAACCAATTAATCAGCTCTTGGCACTTGGGAGGAAAAAGTGGCTTGATGACGTCAAAGCCAGCAGAAATTTCATCAGACGGGAGAAAAGCCAGAGCAGCTAGATGACGAATAATGAGGCTGAATTCTGAGTTTTCATTATACTGGTTTGTAAGACCATATCCTTGAACACGACACCAGATTGACTGGCTCAGATGAAACAAGCAACCCTTTTGAACTACCTCTGGGAATACACGAGACACAGCGTTGATGGCAGCAAGTTCAAAGTCGGTAATCACTAAATTTGGTTGAAGGTCAATCCCGTTTTGCTGAGCAAAATCGCAAAGGCCTTCCAGCATTTTTATGAAACACTCTTCAGACTTGCTCGTACATTGTCGCTGGTGCCAACTTTGGCATGAATTGTGTAGAGCTGCTTGAATAATGTAGGCACCACTTTAAATGTACCGTCCATTATCCAAAAATCAGCAGATGCCAAGTAACGTATATTTGTGGGAGTTGTAAAAATGAGTACTTGCTCATTGTCAGGTTCATCGATATCTTGTGCAAAGAAAAGTTTCGTTATCTTCACCTACGATGCGTAAATTAATTGGCACATCAATGTTTTCAAGATGAACTGGCTGAGCTGGCATGTTATTGAGACGGATTCTCTTAATTTTTTGGCGCATTGCATTGTTACTTGGAAGGGAAGGCTGACTAGCTCCGGGAACGCTGATAATTGTCTCCTGTATAATTTGGGCTGGATTTTTTCTGGTGTCACGCGTCATATGTTTTAGAGTAGCCGTTGCTTTTGCGGCATCTTTTTCGGCTGCATCAGTGGCATGGTTATGTTCTGTGACACGACGCAAAATATGTTGGCCATTGATGAGTATAGTGCAAGCTCTGCCATTGCAAAAACCAGATTTTCTTTTGTCGCAGCACCAGTAAAATAGTTCTTCTCGGTTTTTGTCTTTGCACATTAAATAGCCTCCAATAACAATTTTTTTCTGCACCTTTAGCTGACTTAACAATTTCACACACTTGCTCCGCCATTGCTGTAAGATAATTACTTGTTTTTAACAATTAAATGGTAAAAACAGACATGCACATTCATGAACATACATATCAATATACAGATCACACATATCAATAAATATAAAATATTTAAATTTTTAGTTTTATTAAAACTATATTTCAATATGTCGGAATTTTGTCATGTCGGGAATATAATGCTGTCGGGATTTTGACATTTTGGGAATATAATGCTGTCGGGATTTTGGTGTCGGGATTTTGATTTGTTGGGATTGTCATTGTCGGGATTTTGACATGATCACGTATGACTTGTATATATTTTATATTAAAACTTTATAGTGTATGTGTATTTTATCCAGCGGTGGCCTCTTTTTAAAGTTGATTTAATTAAACTATATAGAATGTGTGTGTATTTTTTTCTTGACCCTGCGGATGAAATCTATGCAACAAGGTCTTCCTGATTTTTTAAATTATGAATTTCATGCATAATTGGTTTCATTGCTGTGTGTAAACAGTTTTTATTTTCGTGATGTTTTCTTAATTTTTTTTCTTCATACTTTTTAACAAAAAAAATCTCGAAATAAATGAACTCACTTATATAAATGGAGCATTTATCCTTTAGTGACCAATGTAAATGTAAATGGTCATTTTCACTATGATGTACATATTTTATAATTGAATGTTATTGTATTTTTTTTATTTGCACCTTTATACAAATTTAGGGAATACAATTTGAAATTAAATAAAAATAAAATTCAATACATTTAGTATAAATGATATAAAATTTAAAATAGGATAAAAAAATTGATAAAGCTAATTGAGCTAAAAAAATGAAATAAAAAAGTGAAAAAAGATTGTAATGTTGGATTATTATTTTTCAAGTCGGTTTTCTCTGACTCCTCGTGTTCTTATTTAAACAAATGAATCAAAACGCAACAAAGAATAACTTTATTAAATTTCAATTAAAATTACAATTTATCACTAGATTTGCACTGTTCTCTCTAAATAAATATCGCTAGCTATGGGAGACAACCCAAGGGGCAATCACTTTTTCTGGTACGAGAATTAAACTTTACTTTTAATTACTGGATTTCATCATCTGATCACTGACTGCCTTATTCAAGTCAATTTCTCTCTAGTTTCTTCGACCAACTGGCGGCTTGTCTGTTTTTGAGTTCTCTTTTATACTTATTCTAAGAGAGTAAATATCTACAGAATTTAGGATTATTGCAAATAATTAGCTTTCGGAATCTTGGGGAAATATTTTGAGGGTTGTTAAATCATTTTAATTTGTTTGCCCCGGATTGGCGATCGGGTGAGTTCAGTTTTCTATCTAATCAGTCGGGTTTCAATGCGCTTCAGGTTTCCAATAGGCTCGAGCTTCCCACTAGCTCAGACTTCCCATTACGGATTAATTAACTTTAATTAATTTGTTTTTTTGTTATAACTTTCCCTATGAACTCATTATTAAATTCTCATTATAATTTCTGAATTTGTCTTTCAATTTGGCGTTCAACCATACCCGTTTCCCCCGTTCAGTATTGATTTTCGATTTTTATTAACTTTTTATTAATTTTAATTAATTTTAATTGTTTGGAACTTTTTATTGATTTAACAATATTTGTTATATCTTCCTTTTATATATATATATATATTTCAAATATAAGTAATTTCAAATTAAGCAATTCTAACATAATACGCCTCGGCTTTAACACTGACCTTGTTTCATTCTCAATTCTTTAGGCTCTGGTTGTCCACATCAATGGTTATGCCAAGGTTTATAGCCTTTATCTGCATCACAATCATTAAATCCTACTCTTGGAATTTCTATTATTGGTCTACCTGCATGAAGTTGGCCTTCCTTTGGCAATGGATTGTTTTGGTATGAAGAATTAAGTTACCTACTATTTTGCTTAAACACCTTTGGTGGGCTTCTATTGTGGGTTTCTATTTTGAAAAAAGTAGAGTGAGTTTGCTTTTCCACGTTTTGAATTTCATCCAAAAATTTCCTCTATTCCTAATAAATCTTGATATTCAAAGTTTTAAGAAACTATCTTCATTTCTTTTCTTGATATATCTGGCATGAAAAATAAGTTTTCCTTTGATTGTGAACGCCATTTAACGTGGTATATCCAAAGATTTTCTTTTTTAAATTTCCACAATCAAGAACATTATCAAGCAAATTTTTAACTCTTAATCCAATAGTTGGAAAGAGCTCATTTTGTTCTTGTTTTACATTAGTTAATTCATAAATTTTATACAGAGAATACCATCAAGGATGGGCAAGAAGTTGGGAAATTACACAGATGTGGGTGCATTAATGCATAACCAGTTCACAGGCCAAAACGATTAACCCCACCTCTTAGTACTAAAGCACTTAATTGTGGCCTAGTATATTATATCTGAAATAAATTTACTTAATAAATATCAGTGAAATCTTTTATTTTTCATGGAAACCTTTGATCTGTTTTCTTTTTTTTTGATATTTCATTTACTTTCATTCTGACAAAAGATCAAAAGCTAACTATCAATATATGTTTTTTTAGATTTAAATTTTGAGAGTATTTTTAAAGAAATATATTTATGATTTCATTTATTTTCTCTATTTTTTGTTTTATTCTTTTGTAATGAAGTGAATAGACTAAGCTTGGACAAGGTTAGAATATCAATTAGTAGGGTAAAGTATAATATTAGAATGACAAAATCCCTAACTTACATTTAATTCGTGCTCGGATATGTTATCAAATTCATCCGTGGGAGAATAAGTATCTGAAAATTGTAAATTATAATTTATTTATTATTATTATTATTTTTATTATTATTATTATTATTATTATTATTATTATTATTATTATTATTATTATTATTATTATTATTATTATTATTATTATTATTATTATTATTATTATTATTATTATTATTATTATTATTATTATTATTATTATTATTATTATTATTATTATTATTATTATTATTATTATTATTATTATTATTATTATTATTATTATTATTATTATTATTATTATTATTATTATTATTATTATTATTATTATTATTATTATTATTATTATTATTATTATTATTATTATTATTATTATTATTATTATTATTATTATTATTATTATTATTATTATTATGTAATACTGTCATCCAAAGTTTGATGGTCTTCATTTTCATCTGTAGAAATGTATAAAATTAAACGGAAATTTAATTGAATTTACTATAATTTAATTGCTCAGATTTTTGATTCTCTGAGCATGACTCGGTAGCTTGTCTGTCGTCCCCTACAGAAACGTAATCAATCGACCATAAAATCTTACGAATTATCAAATACTAACGGTAACTATTTTCGCTTTGATGTTCTGGTTGTAAATGGTCCTCTAAATAAAAATTGATTTATATAAAATGTCATATGAGAACGCAAGGATAATTGTCATACGGTCGACAGAGGTATCCTGTGCCGTTTCTACTTCGACTGGATCAGTAAGAGCTTGTAATGAAATAATTAAATACTCAAAATTGTTTTTATTTTACCATTCAATGTGTCAAGTTTAGGTTCAACCGTTTTCTCTGAAATCGGAAAGAAAATTCAAAAATTTCTTTTGCGCGACTCTATGAAGGATTAGCAATCGGCTTAATGTTTATGATCAAAATATGATTGTTAGATATGGAAAAAAAGAGAAGAAAAAAGAAAGAGAAAAACTTCATTTATGCTATTTTTCTAAATATTTTTATTGCACCATTAAATTTTCATCTTTCTTTCTACTGCGAATCCTTGATTACATTTGTGAAGTCGTGGTGACCTTAGGGATTAAATTAATTGCGTTACACATTCTCCAAAGTGTTTTGTTGTTATTTTTTATTTGACTTCTAAATATTTAGTAATTTTGTTTACAAAATGTTTGATGCGAATGCGAATTTCAAAATAATATATAAAGAAAGAAAAGGAAGTTGAAGAAAGTTAACAATCTCATTGTACCTACAAAATGTTTATTTGCAAAACCTGGAAAGTGTTTGAGAAAAGTGTACTTATCTCTCTTTTGGCAGGTTAAAGTTTACGAATTAGTCTTCAAACGGTTTGAAAGGTTGTTTCAGAAATGTTTACTGTAATGAAAGTAGGAGATGAAAGATGCAATTTAAATTTATGCTACAAAGTACATAACTACAAAAAAGGTAAAAAGGAATTGAATTAAAATGTTATATGATTTATAATATTTTACATCATACTAGCCTAACCAAAAAACTAATAAACTATACTAAATAAATTTTAACATTAAATAATGTTACGAACGAATACTGACAAATAGTCATCAACTATTATTGAAGTCGCGACTAACAGGTAGAGAACCATCGATCTTAAAAGATTAACCGTGATGTAATGAGAACATTTTCAGCCGATCACGGAAAACAAACAATTAAATTGAATAAAAGTTTAAGTAGGATAATATAAAGAAAAATATCAGAAAAATACAAAGCCGATTGCCAACCCTTTTTCAACTGAGGCCGTTACCAAGAACAAGTCAAACCGAAACCATGAAAATAAATTTAATAATATTTTTTGATTTTAATTTAAATAACATGATAGGGGAAATTCAAAAATTGTTGAATAAATAAATTAGCAAAATAATATTTTGTTGGATTTGGTTGGCTTCTTCGAATATAGCGCCCTGAATATTATTTTCGAATTAACCGTCTAGCGGGTGTACCTAGCCGTTTTTACGAGAGAAGACTGTAATTTGAACTTTCCCTAAAATAGGAATCAAAGAGATGGTATTTTATTTAACTTTGGCGTTTCACATTTCGTGTCATTTCGGGAAAACTTCTCTTGATATACACGAGACCATAAGATTAAGCTTCAATGCAATGCTCCAAAGAAATCTTGACCAGCGTATAAAAATTATTTAAGGTGAGAGTCCTAGTTTATTTATAATGGGATGAAAACAAAGGCCAGATATTTGCCCATGAAACCTTGATCAAATATTTTCTTTTTAATATCGGACATAAAAAGAGCTCCTGGAGGCGGTTTTATTTTCATAATGTTTTTATTATTGTTTATCCAGATGTTGTTCATATATAAATCTCGAAAAAAAAGTATTCAGGATTTTCCCCTTTCTAAATTTCTCTGATTTTTATTTAATAACATTATATCATTATATTAACATACAAAAATACAAAATGATCTCTTATATTCATGAAATTTATTGAGTTTTGAGTAGGTTTCCCAAAAACGAACACGCACACGTATATATATATTTAAATCCGAAGATCACCATTAAATGTTTAAGGCTGCATTTAAATCCTTTATTACCAAACACAATTAAAATCTTTAAATAACAATCTCTTAGGAAGTCCCTTTGAGCTAAGCCTTCAAGATTTTATTTTTATTTAATTAGAGAAAACATTGTTCAAAATTGAAAAACTTGAAAGATGTAAGTCAACTAAAATCTTTTCAAAAATTCAACCAAAAATGAAACTACCTTCAACTTCTTCCAAATCTTCTTTCTTGATCTGGTTATTATTCACGACAACTTCCTCATCATTTTTCGGTTCGGTTTCCGATCTCGAGCAACAGAAAAAAACTGTTCTAATGTTGAAAAAAGATTTAAATCCACTGTGTGAATGTGTTGACTGCAAAGATTTCCCGAGCAAAGCCATTCTGAAATTGTGAAATGGTCGATAATTGCACTATCAAATCAAACCAATGGGAGAACGTTTCCTACGCCGGCACACAACCTGCTGGCACATGGGCACATTTTATTGACAATTATTGATCGAGTCTTTATTTCAATTAATAAATACACAAAACATGAAAAAAACAATTACAACTTTCAATTTTCAATTTGGATTTTTCCGGTCCGAAATGGAAATGGCTTTTTATTTTAATTTTATGAGTTTGAGAGGGTGAAATTAAAATTTCTTCATTTAAAACAATTTCAAGGGAAAATTATTTGGCAGTAAGATGTATAAATTTTTATGGACATTATTAGTATAATAATATTAGTTAATAATAATAATAATAATAATAATAATAATAATAATAATAATAATAATAATAATAATAATAATAATAATAATAATAATAATAATAATAATAATAATAATAATAATAATAATAATAATAATAATAATAATAATAATAATAATAATAATAATAGTAATAATAATAAATAAATAAATAATAATTAAATGATAATTTAAGATTTTTGCTGCGAAGTATATTTTAATAAAATGAAAAAATTTTAAACTATAAAAATTGTCTTTTTCAATTGAAACAAAAATGGGACATCGGAAAGACATTAAAGGGAAAATGAGAGTCTAATTATTATTATCATTTTTAATGCAACTATCAGACTTACAAATGGCATTTGTTCAATTTCGCTGATATCTTGAGTATTATAAACCAAAATAGAAAACATGCCCGATTCTTCAACAGATTTTGCAATGACTTCAGAAATATTTCTAGATATACAGTAAGTCAGTTGATTTTGAATAGCAAATGACTTATATGTGGCATTGTCAGGAAATAAATGCAATCTTCTTGACAACTGTGGGTCATGGTGGCTGATGATTTCTAAGTTCAAAAATATTTGACTCATTTTCAGAATCATCACTTTCCTCACGACCATGGAGGGAAATTTCTTGTGGTACACAAAAAATAATTAACTCAATCAGTGTTTACACGGTATCAATTCTGACCTTTCATAGTAATAGCTGCCTTATCAAGTAATATTTCAACATGTTTACTTCTTTCTCTCGAATTATGAACTCTTTCCATTTTCTATAACATCTGAGATGCTCTTAGAGACTCTGAGATGTATTGTGCTGACAAAACCCATAGTTCTTGCTTGTAGTATGTAGCCAATCTGAAAATCCTTTTGGCTCATTAATTGGAGACCTTTGACTCCCCCAGAAACGACAACATAAACATTAAGTGACATCCTGTTTAATTGAATATTCAATCAACAGAAATTCAGAATAGAAATATGTTTGAAATCGGTGTTTCAGAGTTCTATTACTTCCATAAAATCGCAAAAGATAAATTGAAAGTTTTGGTTGGATTGGATAATGTTTTTCACTTTTTGACAAATCTTCCTGGAAATATTTGGCATGTGTTTCTGTCTTGTTCACATTTTGTCCATAAAGTCAAATTCGTGAAGTTTCATTCGAATTGTGTGCTAAAGATTCATTTTCTAATACTCCTAGTTCATCGTCATTGTTTGTCTTCTTTTCTATTATGGAAAATCCAAATGATGACAGTCTTTTATTCTTAGACGAAGCAGCCTTCATTTTTTTTTACGTTTTTAAATTCGTTCTGAATTAGGCATGGGTAATTATTTTATAAAAATGTTATAGAATAGTTATTTTATTTATTTTTTATTTATTTACAAACTTGTCTAACTAGTTTGTTTCAGTTTATCCAATTAAAATAAAAAATTATTGTAGAAAACAAATTAAAAATTTGCGTCTTTTCCCTCCAGAGACGTACCTAAGGCGGCATAGGGCCCATTCGTCCCCTCAAAAAATAAATTATAGATATAAGTTAGGGATGAAATATTTTAATAAAATCTTTATTTTGGTTTTGTTACGAGAATTGTATGAGAATAAAAAAACAATGTATATTATTAGTTAAGTCTTTTCAAATCCAAAACAATTCAACTATGCTCGCGCTAGCTAATCCCGTAGTTTGTCGGTCTTTTCGGCACAACAAAGTTCATAGACTAGTGCCGGTTTAACCAGCCCGGTTATATGTAACATTGTGCTCGGCTATGCGCCAAAACCACCACCCACTTCTCCGGATTTGACACATTTACTTGTGTTAGTTTCGAGTTAATAGTTTTGAAGTGCAACAGCTTCTTCATTTTATATGCAATAAGACGTTTAATAATGATTTGAATATTTTTCACTGTAGTAAGTACTATTTTTCTTTTATTTTGTTCATTTTGTTACCATTGTCATTTTATTGATAGAAATGAGCAATAAAAGAAAAGCAAATCAAAGTCAATCAACTCTGTTGAGTTTTCATTCTAAAACAACAGCCAAATAGAAGAAAAAGAACCTGCAAATGTTACTTCCACAGAGTGGCTTTTTTGAAGCTGTATTTTGAGTAGTTTTATCGACATTGATGCTATGAGTTATGAGTTGTTTCTTTAATGTTGTGGTAGAGTAGCCTGAACACTTGATAATTTTATTACATCGTCCACATTGTGCCTCTAATTCTTTAGTACGTGCATTTTTGCGCTTTGTCGTGTATTCCCATACATTTGACATGGCTGAGGATAACAACAATTATTTACAGAGTTTACTGAAACCCTGTATTAGCAAAAGATCTATTTAATGATTAAATTTTAATCTAATATTTTAATTACTTTTGCAATTAATAGAGCCGTACAGTCATACCCCGGATAACGTCGGTCCACCATTATAGTCATACCCCACTGTAACGTTGCGTGGCTTCGCTGTAACGTTTTTTTTAATTCTCTTAATCTTTTAAATCTATTTAATTGCGAATTTTTTTCTTAATTATAATTGCTTCGTATAACGTTGTTTCGGTTAACATCGCGTTTTTCTGGAACCATTTAACAACGTTAACCGGGGTAAGACTGTATTTTTATTTTAAATTTTGCTCGAATAATTAAATAAATAGCGTCGCAGAGTATACTAAAAATGAAAACATGTATAAATAAATAAATTTCGATAATTTTAAAAATCGGTTTTCTGCTAAATATATCATTGTGTTTTTTGGCATTTTAGTTGCAGAAATCCCTTTACAACCAAACTTTTTATATTGTGTTAAACCATATTGGTTAATTATAAATCTATATTTTTATTAACTGGAGTCAGATTAGTGTTAAGATCGTACACACTTTTTGATCCTAACATCATTATTGGGATCACAGCCATTATGTTTATTGCTACGGTAATTGTGATCATGATTGTCGGGATAACGATGACGATAGTTATAGTCATGGAGTATCATTTTTAATTTTTGAATTATCTCTACCCTTATCACTTTAAAACAGCAGAGTGATAATTTAAGCCTTTTGTTGCGAATAATGTATTTAATGAAAATATTTTCGACTATAAGATAGTCCTTGTCAATCTATCTTATAGTCGAAAATATTTTCATTAAATACATTATTCGCAGCAAAAAAATAATAAATGCTGCTACCAATAAATCATCACTTTATTCCTTATCACTTTAATATTAGTATTTTTTATAGTATATCGCTTAGTTAGTCTCTAATAAATTTTATATCATCATATAGTTATTATTATTAGTGGTAGTATCATTACTATCTGCGCTGATATTCGAAGCTCAATTGCTAATATAATGAATGTTAATGATTTAGAGTCGGTTCTTTGATGGAGAGTTTAGCCAAGATGTGGCTTGGTACACGGTCGAAGCAACAGGGATGAAGCGCTACGAAGATGTAGACGGACGGAATTTATATGGTTCTGTTAAAACTACGTTAAGAATCTGCTTTAGAAGATTAAGACCATGAAGACACTACGAGAGAAAGATTAAGGGATGATGTGTGACCTGAAGATCACAATCAGGGAACAGTCACAGTGTTTAATTGAAATGAGAGCAAAAAAATGGAAAACATTGATAATTTAATTTTGAATATATTTTATAATTTTATTTTTGCTTCCTTAATTTTAATTCTAATTGTTTTTAAATCTAAATAACGTACAGTTAAGGAAAGTGCATATATAGTTTTAAATATCTTAACTGCATTTCGTTTAACTTTAATCGTATGGTAGACGGACAAAATCCACCTATCTATTTAATCTCATGTATTTCGATTTCGAATCTTTGTTTATTTAATTTAAATCCTAATTTAAAAAATTGAGGTGTCAAATAACAGCAAAGAGTTTTAGGTAAAGCGAACAAAATGACGATAGCGGCAAGAGACAATAGGACGCTACTCATTCTATGGTAAGTTCGGAGGCGCGTCAGGGCTTCAGCAGTCCTTGTGATGGGGTTAACATTTTGCTGACGGCCACTAGCTAGAGTGCCGTATCAGCGTCGCTTGCGGTGGGCATTTAACGGTAATCAATAGTTGTGCGGAGTTACGAAGGTAAAGATGGTTAGATACTGGCAACAACAGATTTTAAGTATATCAAACGGTACAGGCATGGGATTTTTCCAACTCGCAACCCACCAAACATAATAATAAAAATATATTCACATTTCTGATATTAGGGTTTTTTCACACTAGGCTAGTTTTCACCCAACTCTCAAAATCATTATTTTACCAAATTAAATAAATATCATCTGATGCACTATTTCTGGAACGATAAGTTATAATTTTCTATAGCTTTACTTGAATTATTTTCTCTTTGGGTCTCTTGAATTTCGCAAATTCTCTCCAATTTTGTTTCTTTGACCAACTGGCCACTCGTCTCTTTTCAGATTTTTCTTTTATACGTTTCTGAAAGTGATATTGGATCAACATTGTTTTAATTCCTTTGAAGATTATCGAAATTTACCCAATAATGATCTGCATTTACCCAATATTTTAGATAACCGTTATTTTAATCGTTTTGGGGATTATCGCCATTTCTCTAACGTGTTGGGCTAAAAGCCAAGAATCGAAATAGAATTGCAAAGTTGTGAATCGAAATAGAACTGCGATCGAAAATTCAATAAGAACTATGATCACAAAAGGTCAGGAGTCACCGAAATAATATAACTAACCAATTTAAAGCTAAAATACAACAATAGGAAAATTAAGCGAGATAAATAAAAGAAAAAGGGAAATTAAACAATTAGAAAATAATAAAAAACGACACTGAGAAACTAATAATAGGACCTATCAACTCAGACTAACCAACCCGAAAAACCAATAAAAGAAATAACCAAATAAAATAAGAATATTAACAAAAAATTAAAAGAAATAAGGAAAAAATAATATAAAATGCGAAATAAAAACAAAAGAAACTAAAAATGAACCAATTAGGAAAGAATTAGCCAAGGAAATACGCCGAAAATTTAGAATAAATAGAAAAATTAACGAATAAATAAAAGAACAAATTAAAATAGACAAATAAGCAAGAAAAACAAATAAAAACCTAAAAAAATAAGAAAACAATAAAAAATACACACCAATCGCGTTCTGATTGGATAAAAATTAGTATAGAAAGCTGCCGCTAAGTTAGTTAGGCAACTTCTAAATTCATCATACAGGTAAAATTTTTTATTGTTAAGTAAGAACTTAAACTTCTAAATTCATCATACAGGGCAACCTAGCATTCAAAAACTCTAAAGAACTTGACGACAGAATCAGCAACTAATATAGGAACTTCAACAAGCATTATTACGATTAATTAAACCAGACAGTTCATAGAAATTTCAAGGGATAATTTCGGAAATCGATCAGTGGAAATCCTATTTCGATTCATAGACTTACATACGGAAAAGTAATTTACAGTTTATTTATATTTATTTGCTTTGATGATAATCATCATGAAATTTTATTAAGTAGTTTTTATGGTAATTTTGTATAAATCATAACTGAAACATTTAATTCATTAAAATGATTTTCATTGAATTTTATTCTTCTCTCTTCACGATGGGCTCCCGAGGACGATATTGCCTGAGAATCCGTGCATGACTTGTTGTCGCCAGATAGATGAAAAGTATTATTATGATTTTCGATTATTGCATACGGATCACAGAAGCAGATAGAAATTATCCCAAAAAAATCGGTTATGGAGATGATTGAAACTGTGAGAAATCGACTGAATGCCATATGTTCTGATCGATCAAATTGAAGGTATTCAAGCACAGGATCAAGTGATATTGGTCATCGGTGAGGATTTTATTATTATTTTAATTTTCTAAATAGATTTATTTATATATATATACAGGCCCGGCGTGAGGCGGGTACGATGCGTAATTTTCACGCAGGCGCCACGGCGGAAAAATACAAAAGGCGGCAAAATTGTACAGAAATTTGTTATTTTCATAAGAAATTTATGTTTTTATAATAAATATGAATTAAATTAAAAGTAATAAAGTTATATTGTTTTGTTATGTATGCATTTATCGTTTTTTTACTCTTATTATGGAATGCGAAGGCGGTAATATGCAATTTTCACACATCATCTGAAACTCTAGCGCCGGTGCTTTATATATATATATATATATATATATATATATATATATATATATATATATATATATATATATATATATATATATATATATATATATATATATATATATATATATCATTTTAATTCTCTGAATAGATATTTTATTATTATGTTTGATAAATAATTTTATAAGGATCGAACCGTGTTGTATGGTCGTTCGAAAGTAGTTGGTGCTTGCACCGGTGACGTTTGAGTGTATCATGCAGGGTGGAGAGATCAATGATACCATTTTCACATTATATATGATAAGGATAGTAGAAAAATGCGATCTTCGAGGTGCGAGCAGAGGAATGCATAGGATAATAGAATTTTCTGAGAGTATAGATGACGATAGTTCGAATTTTCGTACACATATAGGGAAAAATTGATACTTCGCAGAATTTTCGTCGTTTTCAGACAAGTAGCTGGCAAATAAATTCTTGAACACTTCCATTCGTTTCACACAATAAACACTTTCGCAATCAGTTCGATGAGTAATTCCATAAACAGTATAGAGAGTCAAATTCAATTTAGGATATTCTGACAAAAGTAGCGCGAACATCATACGTAAGATAAATTTTTCTAAGATTTGCGTAGCATTAATTCCAGAGGCATCGACGTTGATTAGACATAAACAATTGACATTCGATAAATAAACAGAAACCTACGATCTAGCCGAGAAGTCATCTCTATTGTATACAATCTAGGATCTAACTCTGATTTTCACGAAATATATCACATTTCCGGTTTTGACCGTAATTGTTTACATCATTTCACCGCATATAGCAGGCTCAATGAAGTTGAGGGAATAGCAAAGTTTACATCTAACTCGACGATCCAAGTTTTATTTACAGACAGCGAATAATTGTTTATAGAGAATTGGAAATCGATTAAACATTTTGTCAACATAAAGCGGAAATCGAAGTCTACATAACTAAAACTAATTAGCGACGTCTAGAACCAATGAACACAAATCAACGATCATAGATTTCGAAATAGTAAACGCGAGGAATTAATAAAATACATATAAACTGACAATGAGGCGAACAAGTTATTAAATCTATAGTAGAAAGACGATACCCTCGACTCCCAAGCAGAAAGTTTTCCAGAGTTTTTCTAATCTTGTCATTTCGATATATAACAGCATGATAAAACCAGTCAAGTAACTAATGCAAAATTTAATACTTATAGACTTATTTAATTATTACGTTAAATAGTATCTAAATTCCAAAATCTGTAAGAGTAAACAACGATAAGTTCGTAATCACAAAGTAAAATATAAAAAATTTTCAAATATATTACGTTAAGTCGTTAAAGAAAGCTAATCTTTCAAAATTTTAATATGTGATAATATAACTACTTCCTTCGTTGATCAATGAACCCTCAACCGTTAAATTGAAGTGTTTAAACTAAACTTATCCATCAGGGATACCCCTTAAAGGCTCTTCTGGAATTTCCGATGATAGTTGAAAGAGACGGAGCCTTTGTAAAGATTGGAAAGCGTAGATGAGAAGAAGAGGAGTATTTAGGCGGATAATAATTTCATCGTTTTCTTCAGATAATGTGTGAACCCAGTCTACCACCCAAGGGGCCGAGGCCGTGTTTCTCGTGCTCCGACAAGAATGCCGATATTCAAAAACTTCAAACATACATTGGGGTTCTGAAAGCAGCGTATTGAAACGCTTGAACACACGTGATTCTCCCCGCCACTAATGAAAGAGGAGAAGATGAAAGTTCTTCGATTGGAGCACTGCCGTGACAGTCTCCTGGAAGAGAGTAGGTGCCAAAGGCTTACTATAAAGGCACAATCCGAAGCTCTCCATCAAATTTATACCGAATCGGAACTGCAACGAAGGATACGGGAGTTCCCGATTAAAGATGGGGTTAATGTATTCTCCTTGCATCATAGAACAGACGAAGTAAATGTACCAGTGACATCATCTTGCACCAGTCATGGGCCTGAATTGGTCAAAATTATCGATCCGATCCTCAGTGGGACCACTGTATCGATTCCTTCAACAGGTACCAAGTATCATTAATCCTTCTTCTAACATCATTTCGGTAAAAGTCAGTAACAACGTCGCAAAGCAACGTAAAGAAGCGAAAGAAGCCATCTAGAGCTGAACGCACAGCAAAAGAGGGAAAAATGGATGCGCTCAAAGCATCTTTGTTTGCAGCCCAAGCGGCGATTGCGGAAAAACCTACTACTCTTCCAACAGCCACTCCTAACCATTTCCGGATAATTTCGTCAGTTAAAACCTCTGTTCCGAACGACCCCTGGTTTCAGGTCGATATTGATGCATTGCTAGCCGAAGAAGCTACCATATAATGTATCTATTCTGAGTGAATGTTTAATTTCACGGGATTGCATTATTCGGAAAACTCTGAGACATTATATGTGATGAACGATCCCAATGTTTGAATTTAATATATTTTTTCGTCTGTAATATGGTTTATTATCAATAAATCTTTGATGTTAAGTTACTATTCATGTATATTTTTCGAGATCTGTGACAAATGAATGTATGTGAATTATACGAGTGTTTTGTTACTTAATTCTGAACGGAGCATATGGGAGAAACGGAATTGGGTAGAAAGACCGGTGATCAAATATTGTAATAAAGAACGTCAATTACTTGTGTAAATATGAGAGATGTGACATGGTTGATGATGTAGGTATAATGACCGTCTCCCCGGACCAGAGACGTGAACGGGAATATTAAGGGGTAAAGCCTTCTATCGGCACCCAGGAAACCTGCACTGGGAACCTGGTGGGTAGTAGTCTTAACGCAGAGCCTCACCTGTCCATCAGTTCCGACCTGCGTACACGATACCAACGGGGATCATCGTCACGGGTGTACGTACGGGAATATCAACAATAAAATCATGACAGGTATTCGGGAGGAAATCTGAGTGCACAACCAACCTCCGCGGACTACCCAACAAACGCATTGGTTACCGTTATTTTCAATCTTTACTTCGGTCGAATTCACTTCAACTTTTAATAAGTCGGGTCTCAGTGCGCTCCGGGTTTTCTTCATCGTTCGAGTTTCCCGGTGACTCGGGCTTCTTATTAGTTCGCGCTTTCCATTAGCGATTAACTATTTTTAATTATTTGTTATTTTATAACAAGTTTTTCTAGGGACCCCTCACTAAATTTTTATTATTGTTTTTGGATTTGTCTCATGATTTCATGTTCAATCATATCCATTTCCACCGATTGATATTAATTTTTACCGTTTATAAATTTTTAAATAAATTTTGCACTTTTGCTATTTTGAGATTTTTATTCTACTTACGTTTTATTTTGTTATACCCAATTTCTCATGCTTTCCCTATAAATAAATATATATACACAAAAAATTTAAATTTAAAGGAAACATAAATTCATTAGAATATATCTAAAAAAATTTCTAATTATATTTTTAAATTTGGTTTCAAGAAAAATAATATTAAAACTTGATGATAAGATAAAAAGTTTGAAAATCGCTGTTTTCATTCAATCTCCTATTTTTTCAATATTAATTATTATTTTATATCAATAAATATCTAATCATTTCAAAAATCGAAAATGCCTGACCAGGTTAAGCATAAGTCATTTTGATATTTATTAAAAAAAATTGAACTATCACAAACATCTCATTTCAATAATAATAATAATAATAATAATAATAATAATAATAATAATAATAATAATAATAATAATAATAATAATAATAATAATAATAATAATAATAATAATAATAATAATAATAATAATAATAATAATAATTCAATTTCTTGGGTATTCGTTTGGATGACTAATTCTTGACCTGGTCATCCATCTGATGAATTCTCTCATTTCAGAATTTCAAAACTTATAATTTCATTTACTATTCCGTAAATACGACAAATGCTGATGGGTAAAACCAATGAGGTACCGATAAAAATAAAAAAGTAAGATAAAGAAATATCTTTTAACACAAAAGTGAAAGACACGACTCCAAACCAAAGAGAAAACGTCGCAACGCACATCGAAATCAAAATAAATAAATTGTTTGAATTGACATGGAATATTTCCGTGATAATATGATAACAAATGACAATGGAAAGGATGACTACACCAATTATTAATCCGGATAATAACAGATTGACCGCCAGTTTTGGTTTCGTTCTGCATGATTGCATGTTCAGGTTTCTGACGCAAGGCCATCCGTTAGTCAAGACGCAGATCAGAATAACAATAATTGATATAAATATTATAAAATAATGCCATATTATAAATCCATCTGACATAAAATCTATATAAATATTGACTTTCATTATATTTTAATTTAATTCATTTAATAATAAAATTTTATTTACTAGCATCACTGACTGGTTGCACTCGGGGTTTTAATCTTGTTGTACTTAATGGTGTTCACTGTAACAAACTGTAAAAGATTAGGCTATCCTATTTAAACTTCAAAATTATTGTTTATCATTTGTAATAGGGTCACGTTTATAATTAATTCAGCGTTATTTACAATTTTTTTAATTTAAAAATTAAAAAAGTTATTTAAATGTTTAACAATGGGTAATTTAAAATTATCATGCAAATGTTATTATTTTAACCACTTAATGTACGCGCCCGTGACATAGACGGGCGAACGTTATATTTACTTATGATATTTACGTATAGCGTGTTTAAAATGTGTTGTTTGAATTGTTTAATTATTTAATTTTTTTGAATTACTTTCTTTATTATATTATTTTTTATATGTTTATTTCAGTAAAACTAATTCAATAAATCTAATTTGTGCCTTATTATCATAATTTTTTGGTAAGTGAATTTAGAATATAATAATATATAAATAATATAATTATTTTATTTTTTTGAATTATTTTCTTTATTATATTATTTTTATATGTTATTTCAGTAAAACACCTTTGAAAATGAGAGATAGTGAGTCAGAATATGTCAATCTATCGGAATGTGATTCCGAAGAAAGTGATTATACCGAAACTAAATCCGAGTTAAGCGACGATGAGGCCTATTTGGATTTAGCGAGAAATTGGTATACTATAAGTACAAATCAGCCGGTCCCTGCGCCACCAAGATATCCATTTATTGGGGCTACTGGCTGCACTTTTGCACTGCCAGAACAACTTGATGTTTTAGCATATTATCAATTATTTTTTGATGATTCTCTAATCAATCACATTGTTACGGGAACAAATAGATTTGCGGAACAGCAGCCATGATCAGCATCAAGATCATGGTCGCCAGTTACTGCTAAAGAATTACACGTTTTTTTCGGAATGAAAGTACTCCAAGGCATCGTGAACAAACCGGAGGAAAAAATGTTCTGGACAACTTCAGAAGTGTTTGAAACACCCATCTTCACGAAACTACTCCCTTACAGAATTACAAAAGAAAAAGTTGAAGAAGGGAGAAATGATTGCGTTTCAAAGGGGCAAAGTTATGCTGCTAAAATGGCAAGATAAGAACGCCGTGTGTCTTCTATCTACAGTCCATAATCCATAAATGGAGGCAACAGGAAAAAGAGATAGAGAGGGAAATGCCATTTCCAAACCGAAAGTCGTCATCGACTATAATGACACTATGGGAGGTGTAGATCGTCTGGATCAACACCTTCATGACTATCCAACCACGAGAAAGCGGGGGAAAAATACTACAAAAAAGTATTTTTTCATTTACTAGATATTTCGGTGTGGAACGCATTTGTGTTGTACCGAAAAAATGGAGGCGAAAGTAACAATTTGGAATTTAGAAATATCTTGATAGAAAAGACAATTACAAAATATCATATACACACTAAAAAATCTGGAAGACCTAGTACTCAACCTGGTCCATTGCGTCTCACTGAGAGGCACTTTCCCGAATTTGTTCCAGCAACGGAGAAAAAGACTAACCCATATAGATGTTACGCTGTATGTTGCAGCAAAAAAGATGAGAAGGGAAAAAAAATCGAAAAGAGACAAGATATTTTTGCAGAAATTGCAATGTGGGATTATGTGCCGTGCCATGCTTCATGGTGTACCATACACAATTAAATTTTTAGGTTTATTTATTTTTTTGTCATGTGTGTATATATATCAATAAAAATCTTTTGAACTACTTTTGTCTTCTATATAATTTTTTTTTAATATTTAACGAAAAAAAAACATGTATTTAAAAAATATACAATTTACTATTTCGCCCCGCCCCCAGGTAAAGTACACTTGCTACGCCACTGAAAACAATTTTTTTTAATTTAATTAGGTATATAAACAAAATTTTCACTTAAAAAAATTCGATAAGTTTTTGACACAAAATTCAAAATAAATGTGTACATTAAGTGGTTAAATAATTTTGATATAAAAACATTTGCTGCCTCTAGTCTAGTTTGTTTAAAAGGAAAAGTTGGTAACGAAATTGGTGGGTTACAGGTAACCGGAATACGATGGTTGACTTTGCCATACGACACCCGTTGAATGATAGACTTTAAATCTATGTCGAACGGGTGAATACTTGCAAAACGTGAGCGCATTTTTCGTACACTATAAGAGTCAAGCATTCGAGCGGTTCAAGGACCACCGTTAGAAGGTCTGTGTCCGACTTAAACGTAGGTTCTTACCTAATATTGATTTATTTTAAGATACTTGGAGTCGAAATCCGTGACATTTTATGGAGTACTACAAGATGTTACAAGACTGTTCTATAGATATTCCACGCACCGGATGTGCTTTGTCTTGTTGCCTTCCAAACGAAATCATCACCTCCATTCGATACAAAAAATTTGATATAAAATGATTTCAAAACGATTACAAAAACTTTTGATATAAAAATGATTTAAAACGATTAATAAATTCTGATATAAAAATGATTTAAAAACGATTAAAAATAACTTGATTTGAAAATGAATTAAAAACGATTACAAAAAATTTTGATATAAAAATGATTTAAAAACGATTATAAAAAATTTTGATATAAAAATGATTTAAAAACGATTAAAAAAATTCTGATATAAAAAAGATTTAAAAACGATTAAAAATAACATGATTTAAAAATGAATTAAAAACGATTAAAAATAACTTGATTTGAAAATGAATTAAAAACGATTACAAAAAATTTTGATATAAAAATGATTTAAAAACGATTATAAAAAATTTTGATATAAAAATGATTTAAAAACGATTAAAAAAATTCTGATATAAAAAAGATTTAAAAACGATTAAAAATAACTTGATTTGAAAATGAATTAAAAACGATTACAAAAAATTTTGATAATTTGAAAATGATTTATATATTTTGAAATGATTTAAAAACGATTTAAAAAACATAACAAAATGATTTAAAAACGATTAAAAATAGCATGATTTAAAAATGATTAAAAATAAGTTGATTTGAAAAGGATTTAAAAACGATTAAAAATCACATGATTATAAAAATGATTTAGAAACGATTAAAAATAACTTGATTTAAAAACGATTAAAAAAATTCTGATATAAAATCATTTAAAATATAAAAATGATTTAAAAACGATTAAAAAAATTTTGATATAAAATGATTTAAGGTTCGTTAGGTTTGTAACTGGTGTAGTTCTTAATACCAGTAGGTGATGATCTCCCGAAATTAAGGCGATCTGACTGATGAGATCCCATCTCCACCTAGATTACACATCAGTAGGGTTATGAAATTTATTATTATGGTTGGTCGTACAATGAAAACATAACAAAAAACGACTAAATTTATTTAACGGGCACAACATCCAAATCACTTATTGCCTCCAAAATACATTTAGAATAGCTAATAATTCGGGCTTCCTTACGCGCGTGTCATCTTGCAAGTTCTTATTTGCCAGGCTTACATCGTTTGTTTGGAGCTCCTTCTCCAAATTAGCATTGATTTGTTTGATTGCAGTATCGTGAGGGAACTGGTAGATCTGAGTGGGACAATTTGGCTGGTCAGATAGCTACCCACTTCCTTTTGATTGAGTTGAGTTTTTAGCCGTCTAAATTTTAGCTGTTGGATCTCTGCTTTATCTTGGGCGCGCTGCTCCTGGAGTTGTTGTATATGCTGCATATGTTTCTTTATCTCTTCATGTCTAAATCAGAAGTACTCTATCTTACTGCACAAACTTTTCAAATTTTCGACTCCTAATCTGAAATCAACGTGAGTTAGGTTGCGGCTTCTCGATCAGTTTGCATTTCTTTCAACAGTTGGATCGCTGTCAAGGGAATTGTGTGATTGATTATTACGATTCATATGCCTCTGCAAACTACAAGCGAAGCATAAATAAGAAAAATATTTGAATAATCAAAAAAAGTTCTGGAAATTCACAAGAAACGGTAACAGCCAAGTCGAGTATAGCCGTGGATGCCAATATTGCTATTCGTTTCCATGCTTACCCGTCTGGCATACCATGTTCATCTCGACCATTATTCGACCATCATTCACCAACAATTACAGCATACATTTGTCATGAATTCAACCATTCCACATTAAGCCAGAGTCTATAAACTAATTTATTTAAAATAAAAATTTGTCCATATGCACCATCGATCATTTGCTTCTCGCATTTTTCCTTCACTTGATCAATGCTCTTGTTTACTTCTTCTAAATCTCTGCAATCGCGAACGTCTCCGAAGACGTTCTGCTAGATCCCATCAAGCGTCATATGGAATTTCAATCTCGCGCTCTAGCCATCTCATCACTTTGACCATCCAGTCTTCAATGTATCACTCACCTCCCGGATTTCTCGGAACCTGGATAACCGTGCATAACAGGATACCTAAGAATAAAAATGGACATAATGAAGGTTAGCTTCTCTCAACAGAATTCACAATTTTTATCTTTAATAAACACAAATTAAAGTAATTAAATCTGCTAAAATTATAATTTCTTTTTCTATTACTTCTCCGGTGTCGCTTGCTAGGATCTTGTTATTTAGGATCTTCCCATTTCCCCTCATAATTCATTCTTCTTTCGTAGTTTTCCAGTTGAGAGAAATAATCGTCTACACCCCTTACCGCTCCTAATTACTATCAGATTAGCCGCTCGGAATCTGACTCTTTCTGTCCCAGAGAGTTGTCTCGGAGTTTTTTTTGTTCCAGTAATTTATTTGCTCAATATTATGCAATTGAAAATTTCTGACTATATTGAGGGGGTCTAGATTGATCCGGGGGTTTTCAAAACAAAATTCAATTCTCGCTAAAAACATGGGTTTTTCTAAGTATTATTAAGGTCTCCTTGAATTTCGGATTTTTAATACAAATATCAGTCTACACAAAAAAATCATTGATTTTTCTAAGTATAATTATGATGGGTCTCCTCGGTCCTGGGATTTTCAATACAAACTTCAACTATCACTAAAAAGTATTATTGAGGTGGGTCTCCTCGGTCTCAAGATATTTTCAATACAAAAGGGGAATTCAATAAAAAACCATGGATATTTCGACGTATTATTAAGGTGGGTCTACTTGATCCTTGAATTTTCAATACAAAAAGAGTCCTTAAATGAAAAAAAACATTGTAAATTGAGGATAAATAAGTTAATTAAATTCTAAAATTTTAAATTAAATTAATCAATGGGCTCAATTAACAAATTAAAGTAAATAAAGGTTGTAAAAATTGATCTAAAGTAATCAAAGGAATGAAATAAGTAAATTAAGGGTCTGAAAAATGAATTAAATTAAATCAGTAAATCAATTGATATTTTTAGGAATCAAGGGTCTAATTTTAAATTAAGTGATACAAGAGTTATATTTTAAAATTAAGTAATCAATTGGCTAAAATTTTAAATTAAAGTAAATTAATGTAAAAAGTAAATTAAAGTAAGATTTAAATAAACACGGTAAAGATTTTATTAATAAAAATCGCCATTCGTACATCTTTTTCACTATATATTTCGATAGCATCACTATCATCATCAGATTACCTACATTCACGACAGATGAATAACTATATTATATTGATAATATATAAACAAATTATAAAATCTATAAATTTTAAATAATAAATAAAAATTCTAAACAATTATTTTTTTTAAATAATTTTTAATAATCAATTATATTTAAACTTTTAAAATTATTTAAAAATATTAATTTAATTATTTTTTTAATTATTTAACATAAATATTATTAATATACATCAACATACAAAAACTTAATTAAAAACATTCAACACACGCGTATTCACTGCATTCTGCACATTGATTTTAGGATTAAAAGTTCTTATCAATAATGCTTCACATATCGCACGCTCAAAACAATTATCAAACTTTTTTGATAAGATTTTAAATCCGACATTCCTAATTCTCTCATACAGACTTTATTGTAATACTTAATATTGGACACTTCCTTCGGTCGACAGTGTTCTTGAACTTGAGTACAGAGATTACAAGAAGTCTCTCCAATGTATGTGGCATTACACCCATTACGTGTGAATTGATAAACGAGATCCGAACACAATCCAACCGGCGTTTGAGATTTGCTAACAAACATACTACGTACTTTGCATTATTTTCATACAATTCTATAATTCAATGCACCCAGCTGTTTACCAATCTTTCTTTTGAAATCGTTATATCCTTCAGAATACGGCAATACCATCGTATATTTTGGCTCATCTTGTTTGTTAGTATCAATACTCATATTCACTACATCATTCGACATATCATTCAATTTACATTCATTCATACTACGATCCTTCATACATTTATCAACAGTCTCTTTCAACGTTAACAATAAAAACCGTTTTGAGCAGCCATTCTTCACCAATAATTCAACTAATTTATCTACACTTTTTACTGAATTTTTAAAAGTAGAAGATAAGCACAATGATCGATAAACCAATCCTTTCACCATATTTCTTTTATATTTAAATTCACAAAACCTCTATGGGGTAGTATAGAGGCAGGTATCAGTTGGTTTTCTGTAAATTTCTGTCTCATATTGTTCATCTTTACGTTTAATTAACAAGTCAAGAAATGCTATGGATGAATCCTTCTCAGTTTCACATGTGAATTTAATGTTCTTATGCAATCCATTCATGTAATGCAAAAAAAGGTTTCACATGTTCCTTATTTTTAAATATCAGTAAAATATCATCAACATACCTTTTATACACAATTGGTTTTTCATCTTGAAAAGAAGCAATTTTCTTTTCTAAACATGCCAAAAATATTGACATCATTGTTGGTGCTAAGGTGCTAAGGGCGAACTCATAGCCACTCCATCAATTTGTTCATACCATTCCTTATTAAAAAGAAAATTAACTTTGGAAGTTGCAAACTCTAATAGATCATAAATGCTTTCCATCACACATATTATGCGCATTAATACTTTCATTCCATAATTCACAACATAAATCGATTGTTTCTTTCAACGGGACATTAGTAAATTAACTACATACATCAAACGAAACCATATACTCATTAACATTATTTTTATTCAATTGTGATATACATGATGCAAATTCGAAACTATCCTTACATTCAAACTCAGATTCTATTAAGGGTTTTAATAATCCATCCAAATACTTCGCTATTTTATAATGAGCTGTTCCGACCATAAAACAGGTCTCACGGGAACTCCGTCTTTACGCACTTTTGTAAGTCCGTATAATTTAGCTGGTTGTGAACCTTTTGCATGAATTAATTTTGCTACCTCTTCATCAATATGATTATTCTTAACCAAATCACACAACATAGTATTCAAAATCACTTCATTCTTTAGAGGTGGCAATATCACTTTTTGTGAAACTTATAGATTTTTGAAAATTGAGAACCTGTTTATATACCATATTGATAATATATAAATAAAAGATTTGAGACCATAATTTACTTAATTATCCTTAATTTACCTATTTATCCTTGTATTACTTAATTTTACACCATAATTTACTTAACAACCAAATACAACCCTTATTTACATATTTAACCAATAATTTCATGTGGTCCATGGACGTCCGCAGGAATTTTTCCAGGAGGGGGCAAAAAAAACAAAGTAGAGAACTTCTACATATTAATGTAATACTTAAACATACAACGATTAGTATCATTTAAATTCTTGTTATGCCCATTTACGAAAAAATATTGTTACTATGTATAATCAGATTAATAATAGTATATTGATGATTTCAAAAACGTAAAAAAGTTCTTTTTTGTATATTTTTCATAAATATTTATTCAATTATAAAACAAAATTACAGACTTATTCATAAATATTACTTTTTGAAAAGAAAATGCAAACGTCTGTGATCTTGACCAAATTTATTGATCACTTTGTCCATTATTTTTCACTTTTTTTTAACTGTCATTGATTCTGTCACGATGAACACTCATTATGCAAAGTCCAGAAAGTCTATTTTCACACATTGTTGACCTTAGCCACATTTTGACTCTTCTCAGTGTGCTAAATAATCTTTCAACCGTGCAAGTTGACACTGGCAAAGTTAAACCAATAAGAACTGCTTTCTTAATAGCTGGAAAAAGGTCTGTGAATTCATCATTCTATCGCGACTTTTGATTTCAAAATCCGACTTTATTTGATCACATATCAAACCAAGTGCTTGCTTCAACATCAAAGTTTTCAATTTGATACTCCATTATGATGTTTTCTGTGTGAGCTTTGAATTCATCTTTTAGAAGTTTCAACATTTCCACTGGGTGAAGTGAAAATAGACTAAAATTGGTTTTGTTATTGTCATTGAATCTGGTCTCCAACGATGAGATGATTGAATCCAAGTATGGTATAAAGACAGATCTTCGAAAGTATTCTACAACAGTTGAACCACCATTATTTGAACGGTGTGTTTGTTTCTTACATTGCCTGGGAAATTATAACAGGTGTTTAATTGTTCTGCTAATTTCTCACTATGAGAAATAATGGTCTTAAAAAACTCTTCGGCATTTTGTCTGTGAGTGTGGAAGATTTTTAGGAGCTCCTTGACGTGGTCAAAAACTTTCAGAATGTCTAATTGTGTTTTTTGTAGGGCTTGTGCTACTGACTCTAATTTTGAGGAGTAATAAGTGATGATTTGAAGACAAATAAGAAAACTTGATGTACTTGAAGCACACTGTAACTGGTGGGCTTTCTGTCGTGTTTTACCATTTGCGTCGATGACCAGTCAACTCAGCTGATCAAAAATGTCTTCAAAACTTGCAGCAAAAAGTCTGATACTTTGTATTTTGCTTTTCCTTTAATTGTAAGAACTTTGTAGCACAGGCCAGTGCATGTTTATGCCACGCACTTGATTGATGACTTTTGGCACTTTCATGAAAATCTTTGAATTTTGAAAAAAGCCCTGTGATGAATGCACCTTGAAAACCACGATTTACTGCTCCTTTTAAACGAACTGAATAACTCAGCCAGGGTGAGTACGGACTTAACCAAGCATAGCGGAACAATTAATCGAAAAATAGAATGGTTTGGGAAATCCAGAGGGGGGGGGCAAGCGCCCCCCTCCTTTGCCCCATCCTTGCAGACGCCCATGATTTGGTCATTGATTAATTTACAAAGATTTGTATCTAAAATTAAAATTGAAAAATATTTCATTAAAATTTCCATTTACAATTTTTATTTCTCAAAAGCTGGTAGTAATTCAAAATTTGGTGAATAAATTTAAAAATCTTACTTTAATTTACTTATTACATTAATTTACTTTAACTTTAAAATATTACTTTAATTTAAAATTTTAGCCCATTGGTTACTTAATTTTAAAATATAATTCAAGTATCACTTAATTTAAAAATTAGACCCTTGATTCCCAAATATATCCATTGATTTACTGATTTATTGAAATTTTTAACTTTAATTTAATTTAATTCATTTTTCAGACCTTTAATTTACTTATATGAGTCCATAATTTACTTTAATTTACTTATTTGAGCCGATTGATTACTTTAATTCAATTTTGAGACCCTTAATTTACTTATTTGAACCCATTTCCATACCTTTTTTCTAGTTCCCATGTTACCACTGAAAGTTCGGAGATGTCGATTTTGTTTTTATGTTTTATTTTTTGTTTTCCAATTTTGGAATTTCTTTTTGTTTTCTTGGACTTATTAATTATAAGTGACTTTTCTCCACTTTATTGTTGAATTTCTTTTGTTTTGTTATTCTTTCCTCATTTCTCAATTCTTTCATTGGAGACATCCCCCAAGTTATTCTAATTGTTTAAAATATTATTTACAACTTAGGTATCCTCAACAATACAAAAGATTTTATTGCTGAACAAATTGACCAAAAATGATTTTTTTTATTATAAATACAAATTTGCCTCGAGCATCAATGCCCATATATAAGCCAAATTTCAACATGAAAATTTTTAAAACTCAAAATACAACATCAAAATCTTATAGAACAATCCGAAAATATCCAATAAGTTAATTAAAGTTAAATTAATTAATAACCAAATTAAAGAAATTTAACATCATGAAATTAAAATATAAACTGTTACAATCAAATAACTTTGAATTCCAACTCATTTAAAACAAACGCAAACAAATAATTTACAAGTCCCACATGATTTTTTTTTTGTTTTAATGGAAAATCTCAAATTAAATTTCACAACTAACAGAAATTCGAATGAAAACTTTTTTAAAAAAACCCACGAAAATAATATTTTTTGAAAGCAGTCGGGCATTTTTTTTGTTTGAATGAATTGGAAAAAATATTAAAATGATTACTAATAAGATTTGTTTTGAAGACAATTTGCTGTTAAATCTTGTTTAAATTGAATAAAACTTTTAATTTAACTTAACAAAACTGAAAACCAATGAAATGTTAATGCAAATTAAAATAACAATGAAATTTTATTTCAGCTATTGATTTCGTTGGGGAAATTTTATTAGTTTTTTATTTAATTTTTCATTTATTTTCTTTGATCTTGCCACAGAATTTGGTTTGGAAAGTTTAGAATGGCGGGAAATTGAATTTGATCGTCAACAATTAAGGGCAACTTCCAGTCCTTCTTTAGCATGTTTGTCGACTTTTGTTTAATTACGTGAATGCAAATCATTTTTCCTATATATTAGCCTTTTTAGAACAGTTAAATATAGATATTAAGTTCTTTATATTGGCATCAAAAAAAATTTATATAAAAATATACATTTTTATTTTTTGATACTGTCCTCAAAAGATTAATAACAAGAAAATACCGAATAAAGATACTATAAGTCTCCCAACAAAGAATTTAAAGCAAATCTGATAATAATAAACGTTATTTTATTAAACTTATTTTATTAAGCTTAACTAGTGAACTTAGAAACACGTTGTACATGCTGGTACAATCACAAATGCTCAAAATGTTTGCCATTTGCGTTGATGGACAGACAATTCCAGTCGATGTTCAAAATTTCCATAAACTTTATCAAGTAAGTCACTGTTTCCATCTATGTGATTGCACCCACGAATTATTTGCTGGGTAAGATAATCGACATCTGTAATTCTTGTATAGTAGACTATTTGTTTGAGATATTAAATTTGGCAGTTATAGTAACTGATACATACAAACAATGTTTCATTACAGAGTCAAACGAATCCGCTTAGCAGACACCTTTAGTCAAAAAGACGTTGTACTGAGTACCCATGTGGTGATCTAAATAAAGGTTTCATAGTTCATGTATCTAGCAACGGAATTATATATGAGTATGATGAAGATTGTGGTGAGATGGGGAAAACAATTAAAAATAGGGACCAGAGCAAATCGGACATAGGCTTTCTATCGTCAGCGCCCTCGCAATTTTTTTATTATTTAAAAACGATAATTTTTATTGTCGATTAAACCCTTCTAACCAAAATAAATTATTTAAATTAACATTCAGCAGAATTCAGACACTAGTCAAACGCCCAGATGATATCAATATTGATGGAAAAACTAAGAATAATAAGATAAGACATAATAGTTATAAGAATGATAATGCAATGAATAATAATTAAATGATAAACGATCTAAAAATTACAAAATGAATCAAAATACTAAGAGAGTACTAAACAAGAAAGGTTTGTCTATATTTTGGATTGAGCGTCGTATATTATCCTAAAGCACATAAATTACGGAACGGTTATTCATGAATTAAAACCTAAGATATTGTTGGGTTATTGGAATTATTTCTCTAACTCTAAGCGTGCCTTTCGTTGATCCACAAATAACGAATATCACAAATATTTTCATACAACTTTGATACAATTGGCTCAACAAGCTAACTACCGATTATACAGTGCTTATTACAACATTATGGTGAAAAATAGCACACGTGTATAACCTTGATTTAACAAATATCTCACAACCGAGGAGTATAACAATTGGTAATTTAACTGGTTGTTTTCTAGTTTGATTTGGATTTACTCGCCGAACTTTACTCTGTTATTAACTGATCAATTATTCTGTTCTTTGTCGCAATATTATGTGACAAATCTTCTGTCAAAAAAAATCTTCTTTCAAATCTTTTTGTCGTTGTTAGAAAGATCCATGCAAATAGTTATGAATTACGAGACAGAGATGGAAAAATTATAATTCGCAACGTTGAATGGCTAAAACTTTTTGAACAGGGAGATGTTAGGGATATTTAAATAACTAATTTATAAATAAAATATATATTCAATATATTGTATTATAAGTATCAAATACTATTATATAGTAAAAGTATAATAAGTATAAATGCTCGCACGCATAATTATCATTATTACTAAATTAATTAATTCGCCATTTAAATCGGTTGTTTGAATAATACCAGTTTTACGCAATCAATTTGTATTTGAATATCTCTTTAAGCAATTAGACTTCAATTATTAACAGTAAACATTACTCTTTGTTGTGAATTGTTTATGGAATCCGCAAATTTTACTATTGCAACTAGTTTGGAATGAAGACATTTCGGATATTTCGATGGTGGATTTTTAAATTGGAAATATTATTATGATCATGTGTGAAATAGCTCTGTATGATGAAACTGTTTGATTGTTTATTTATACGGAAATGATTGTCATGGCTATACTATGTGAGCAAGATCTATATGAAAGCCAAAATTGAAATAGAAAATTGATCGGGATTAATTATAATGATTCGTTTTGCTCGTCTGTCAAGCATCAAATATTCTATTAACTTTTGTCTAAATTATCATGAAACATTACAATTTCTTATCGCCTATAATAACCACTCGCGCGTTCTATTGATAATAATAGTCATATATTGTCTTAAGAAAACATCTTCAAACTGTTTTATAATCCCTCCGTTCGTGGTCTATAAGCTGGTATAATAACGGATCGTTTGAGTCTTACAAAGGTTTGAAGTCCCCAAAATTTGGGTAAGGATTCTCCGGTTATTCTGGTTATTCAAGTATTTAGACTTGGTTTAATGTTGCCATTGAAATTAACTTATAGTTAAATGTTCAGTATTACAATTAGCAATTCATTAATGGCTAAATTTTTAGATTTCAATATTATATTTAGAAAGTGATTTATATTTAAGTTTTTGATTTTACTATTTATTTATATCTAAATACTATAATTAGGCACCCCTGATTATGCACATCAACTTCATTATTTGTTTACAGAACTAGAATTAATATTTTTTAATCTTGCTTCGATTATTTAATGTTGGTAAAATTTATAAGCATAATTTTAAATTTTTGTTAGTGTGTGTCAAGTTGTTCTTGAGATACTCCATAATTAAATCATCATGACTGACCAATTTCCAAAATTACAAGGTTAGCATTACTTAATTTTATTTACACGGAAAATGTAATTAAAATTAAAATATTAATATAAAATAATGTAGATATGGATCGCAGTTGATCAGCCATGTGTTTTTTTACCTAACTTGTAATCAAAATTTAACAATACAATCGATTAAAAAATAATAATTAATTAATATATTATATTCAATATTAATTAAAATATTCATAATTATGAATATCATTTTTTTAATAATAAATATAAGAAAACAAATAAATATTTTTGCTTTCCTTGCTCCCAATTGAACCCATATATATAATAAAAAATATTTTTTTATCTCTACCAAAATTAAATCAGGTCTAAAGGGGTTCAAAAAAAATTAGCGAGCGAAGGTTAGATATACATTAGCAAAGGCCAGATTAATGATGAATTTGAATTCCAGTAAAATAAGAATTCCTCGATTCTCACCGATATCGATCTAAATTAGGATTTAAATTAAATAAACGAAGGTTCGAAATCGAAATACACGAGATATAATTGACCAGTGGTTTTGGTTGGTCTATCATACGACTAATCCTCCATAAAATTTTCAAATTTTGTTTTAATCAATTATTAAATGTATTTCATAACTATCTCTAAAACACACACACACATTTCCCCGATGTAATAATTTTAAATTATTATTCTATACTTAAGAAATCGCATAGTACTATTAATATCAATTATCTGCTATATAAAATATTAAAATTAAAAATATATCTACAACATTTACCAAAATAAATAGCCAATCCATCTAAAATAAAAATTGATTATTGTAAATGTGATTATAGGATGATTTATAGGACCATAGGATAATAATACCCTAATCAACATAAATTAATTGCTTATAATTGAACCCCAATCTTCACTGCATTGATAATTTTAGTAATACATTTTATCTCTAGACAATCATTTTCCAGTAGGAAATCGGCACTTAGGGTCATATAAAAAGGCTGAATTCTAGATTTATATGGGGTATAATATTTGCGAATTGCTGGTTTCAGGCTATATCCGATTTTCTTATTGGTAATGGAAACAGTAAATTCAATTTCTACCGGCCATTGAAGAAATTGGTCGAAACAACCTTCGACACAATTCGGATATAACAAAATGCCGTATGCCCAAGCATTATTTACTAATTTTAATTGTATATTATATCCTTTTCTATGTGTCAGGAAAATATTGCTTTCAATTTGCTGCTTTTTATTCTTGATAAGAGAGAAGTTCAAAATTTGCCAATAAAATTCCGAACAGTTAGTCAATTCATTTTCTATTTTTTTCCCCACAGTTGAGTCCTTAAATGCCCAAAAATATTAAAGAAAAAAATTATTTTTAGTACGTTTCCATACCGATTCTACATTTATAACAGCTGGAGGAATAATCAAATTATTCTCTTGATTATTAGAACAATCACCCAAAGTCTAAAAAGAAAATTTTAATTCAACAAACTAATTCCAGCGCAACTAACAGGCATAGCATCTTCAATGATGTCTGAGAGGTTTTCAATGCGAACCTGAATTTTTATTGGCCGAATAAAATAAGCTAATATAATTGGTTAACAAAAAAACGACAGAAAACTATTTAAATTTAGCCAAATTTTTGATTAAACTATCAACTTTTTTCCATATAGAAAAGAACACAATTTTGTAAAATATGGTTTTGCAATTTATTTCAACAATTAGATTGAGTAAATTCAATAAAAATGATTATAAATATTATATGCTGAGGTCTGTAAATTAAAATAAATTTAAATGAAAAGTAAGTAAAAAAAAAAGACAAATAAAAGCGGGATCATGCACAGAATCGATAGTAAAGGAAAGTGTGATGGAAACAGTATTAGAAAATGCCAAAAGCAATTGCGAAAGGCAAGAATCCGGAAATCCGAGAAAAATCAATAAATTGTAAAATCATCAAAATCGAATGGGGAAATCGGGACAGGTATAGATTAGCTAATGGTCAACAAGATGATGATTAGGGATTTATCAGAAAATGGTTAGAAATGGTTGAAAAGCATTCAAATGTGTAAAAACAGAAAACGTTAATTAATTAATTAATTGGCTAATAGAAAACCCGAGCCAATGGAGAACCCGAGAGATGAAGGAAACCCGATCTGGGTAAGCAAAGAGAAAAGTAAATAGAAGGAAGATTTGGGCCAATTAGCGTGACACAATGATTAATTGGAAAAGAATAAGGAGAAGATAGTGCGTGCAGAAAGGCCGGACGGGCCATTAATTATCTTTGTTCGTTGGTGACAGCCGAAGCAGATATGTGGAATCGAATGTCAATTAAGAGATTGGCCCGGCAATAACCATTTGTCATCCCGATTTCGAAGAGTATATAAGGAATGGGAAAATCAGAGTAAATCGGCATTTTGCCTCAGTTAGGGTAAGAAGAAACGAGATTAGGCGAAAGGTAAAAACGAATTGAGGAGATTAGGGAAAAAGATATAGAAAAGGTGAAAAAGGATCAAATCAAATAGAAAAGGAAAACGTTGGTCAAGAGAACCTACGGAAATAAAAGGTGAATATTATCTTTTGTCAAAGCATCAACGCCGAGCGGAGAATCGGTCAAACTTAATTTGATTATTTATTGTTGAGAAAAGAATATATTTTGTGATACAAATATACGTTGGGTGGTTCATTGTTTTGATTAAAAGGTCACGAGGACTCAAAGGTTACTGACGTAAATTAACTAAAACCCAACATATATAATCATTAGGATGACTTGGAAATTGCATTTATAAAGTTTCTAAATTGCATATAAAATTTAAAAGTTGATAAAAATTGCATTTTTTTGCAAGTGAAAAAAATTAAATTAGTAGAAAATGTTATTTGTCAAAATCGTTAATTTCAATATCAAATTCCAAATATTCATAGTTCTGGCATTTATGGGTAATAATTTGAAATAAAATTGAAAATGGACGTGTGGTTGTCATACAATTTACAAATAACAAAAGTTATCTTTAAATTTTATATTCATTATTTATATTAAATTATGTAAAATGTATTATAATAAAAAACAAATAGTTGTTTATATATAAAGAGTAAGCTAGAAAAGCATGCCGATAAAAAAATTACACGAAAGATGATTCCAAATTGGAAAACAATTGCACAATACGAATCCATCATCAAAATCAATCCGAAGTTAAATACAGTTCAACATTCAATTTCTAATTCAATTACAGATCATACAAATTGTATTAATAATCTTATATCTCATCGATTTATTCATTTAAATATGCACAGGATGAAAAATTGTATTTATTCTGTTTTTGTTATGTTTGGATTATAATAATTTGTCTATAGGAATCAACTCTAGATCTGGCTCCTCATATTGATTAATTGAACAAAACTCGAATAACTTTATTTCAAACAAAACTGAATACAATTGATAATTTGTATTGATAGGGTAGACATCTAATGGATATCGTCCTTTTACTTTCACCACAAAAACTGGTTTGGATAACAACTTTCTTTCATCTCATCTCTAGTTTCTCTTAATTCAATTTCTGGGTATTTATATAAATTTACCCGATTTATTATGTGTTTAAAATGGCCTTGTCCTATTTGTTACCCATATCTTATTGGGTCTAATGTCGATGATTAATTTATCGCTCAATTAGGCTATCGTAAGACACTCATTCGATATCGAATTTGTTTTATATATTGTCCAATTAAGCTGATGTTCAGCTAGATTCTCCATGGATTATGGGCTTGCCTTAATAGTCAATTAATAAATTAGTTTGTTTGGTTCCTGACACTTCTAGGGACTACTTATCAATTTAAAATTATTTTAAACATTTTCATGCTGTTGCCACTGCTAACCCAAAATATAATGATTTTTATTTTTTGAACTTTAATTAATTTTTAATTGATTTTGCTAATTTGTAATTTTACATTTTTATTTCATACATTTTGTGTATCCCTAACAATTTCATTTTGGTCGCCCTAATAATCATATATTCATATATTCTAATAAATGTTTGATTAATCCTATTAAAAGTTAATTAAATTTTCGCCCGAATAAAAACTTTTAAATTTGATAAAATTTAGATTGTATGTTGTCTGCGGATAAATGGAATATATTTTTGATCTATGGATTCCGTTGATTTGCTTTGGTGATTTTTGTTTGTAGATTTTCAGAAAAATCTGAATGAAGAAATTTGTTAGAACATCAGACAGAATCAGTATTATTCATATTTCAAAATCTTCAGGAACGGCATGTTAATTCCGTTACATCCGTGTTATTTTATCAGTATATCCGAATTGTTCAATGCTAGTTAAGCGGGAATCTCAGGTTCATGAGGTTTGATGTATCAATGGTGTGGAGGGGAGACCCTAGGAATAGTTTCACTGGTTGTTATTTCTGCATGAATAATTCAGCTGGGTAAATAAATAAATATATATATATATATATTGATTATTTATCGATTGCTTACTGCCGCCATTATTATATAAATATGATTCAGTAATTCTGTTATAATAACACAGTTAATAAAATTCAGGTAATATTTCACCTGGCAGTGGCAAATATTACTATGTTATGTCCAATTTACCTTAATATTAAAATTATTTACAAATTATAGAGGTTTAAATTTTTTTAAATATCCTAAAAATATTGTCAAATAAATTGCTAATTTTAAAATTTATCATTATTCCCCCCCCCCCAATTTGCGTGTAAAACCGTGAAAGGGTCAATGTTACTGAGTTAGTTGTAGGTTTAATTTCACTTATTTTCTTGTGCCAATTCAAACATTTTCCCATTAGATTTTTAAGTAGTTTTTAATTTTTAAAACAATATTCAATATTTAAACGGAGATTAATAAAGAGATTTAAAATAAATAATAATTGTAATAATAGCAAGTGGGATTAAATTTTACTTGTTGTTTATCGGAATCTGGTTTCAATATTTGAATTTCTTTTGTCAGATATTCGATTTCATTTTTCAAAATGCTAAACATTTCTTTCACCATTTGAGCATGTTCATAACTTTCCATTTGTAAATGATTTGTGATTTCATTTTTATCCGCGGCAATTTTACTGCAGCCCATCAGTAAATATGGGCAAACCGTAGATTGCTTTTCACATAGCATTAAATGATGATCCATATTGGATAATATATCTTCGTATGAACAACCATTTGATGGACATTTCAGTTTTAATTTTGATATTTTTCGGTTTGTTACGGAATGATTATTTACGTTTACTCCAAGGAGTAATATTTCTTCGCGACATTCATTTGTATTGCCTGGACACATTGTGTTCCCATTAGATATGTATTCCTCTATGCAACTCGCACAGAATTTACAAGCACATGGAGCTTCTTTTGCTTTCACTATTATATTTTTACACAGTGCACAAATAAGTTCGCTACAATCAATTTCACTTATATCAAAATTATACTCTCTGAGAACTTTCCATGTTGTTTCATATTGATAATTACTCATTTAGAAAAGAACTAAAATATAAAATATTTCAAAACATTTACATTTAACATTTTCGTTTTTTAAATTAAAAAAATTAAAATAATGCAAAATAAAACTTAAATAAATATTTATTTTAAACACGTAAAAGTTATTATTATAAATTAAGGTTCATTCGATTGACACAAACAAACATACTTTAAGAATTTCATTTTGAATAGTTAAAAGTTAATCATATAATGTTATATGATTTTGATATAGAAAATACATGTTATTTTAAGAGGATAAACGACCTGAACTAAATACTATAATTCAAAATTTCTGGCATGCACTTATTCTTACAAATATAGTGATAATAAAACTTAATTTTGATAAAATTAGCAAACTAACCTTGTATTTTAAATTATTTTTTAAATTATTTTTTAAATTAGATTATTATTAAATTTTTGTTTTTATCACTAGAATGACCATATTTTTTATTAATTTATTTGATGTTTTAAATATTGGTTATGGATGATTTATCAAATATTTTATTTTGCTTTAATAATTTCAGTTTATTAATTTATAAAGCGAAGCTAATAAATAAATAATTACTAAATATTTGTTACTTAAAATATATTTTAGTTATTTTTTAAATGAGTAATTATCAATATGAAACAACATGGAAAGTTCTCAGAGAGTATAATTTTGATATAAGTGAAATTGAATGTAGAGAACTTATTTGTGTACTTTGTAAAAAATTATTAATTGAAGCGAATGAAGCTCCATGTGCTTGTAAATTCTGTGCGAGTTGCATAGAGGAATATATATCTAATGGGAACACCATCTGTCCAGGCAATACAAATGAATGTCGCGAAGAAATATTACTCCTTGGAGTAAACGTAAACAATCATTCCGTAACAAACCGAAAAATATCAAAATTAAAACTGAAATGTCCATCAAATGGTTGTTCATACGAAGATATATTATCCAACATGGATCATCATTTAATGCTGTGTGGGAGGCAATCTACTGTTTGTCCATATTTACAGATGGGCTGCAGTAAAATTGCCGCGGATAAAAATGAAATCACAAATCATTTACAAATGGAAAGTTATGAACATGCTCAAATGGTGAAAGAAATGTTTAGCATTTTGAAAAATGAAATCGAATATCTGACGAAAGAAATTCAAATATTAAAACCATATTCCGATAAACAACAAGTAAGATTTAATTTAATTTGCTTATCCTCTAACGACTTTTACTGTCACAAAACTATCATTCATTTTAAACTATTAATATTTATTATGACGATTATTATTATTTTATTTTTAATTAATTTCTTGAGTTAACTGTTAAATTATAAACTCAATAATTAATTATTGTGCATTATCAATATTAAAATTTAACTTTACTAATTAAATTAAATAACAATTCTGATTTTTAATATTATAACAATGTAAAATAAATATAAATTTAATATGATTTATTATAATTGAAATTTTGATTTTATAATATCTCAATTTGGTATATGTCGAGGATAAAAATTATATTCCGCGTTATAAATCTTTTAAATGACATCTTCAATTATTCCACAGCTTGACCAATTGTGTCCACCGATCCTCTCCTGGCATTAATTTGACAATTCTAGTGGCGATTTATATCCAAAATCTCAGTTCATATTTATCGGATTTAAGCTTTCATTGATTTACTCAAATTGGCATGACCTCTGGTTTCCTTTGCAGTCCTATATGATTAGGCAATTAATTTGTAAAAATTCTAATATCTTTTATTTTTTTAAATTCTAAACTAAGTCATTAAACTGCTTGATGTAGTAAAACAAACAAAATCCCTGTAATAATAATAACAAAATTAATTTCCAAAAACGAATGGGACCATAAACAAAAGCGCACACCGACTCGAACTAAAGAATATGGAACTTAAAAACATGCACGCATAAAATATGTTGTTTACCTAGAGGGAAGAACTACACCATCCCCTATGCTCAGGCAAAAATGATCTAGATAACCTTCATGAGTTGACAATTATTTCCCCTTGCATATACCCATGGCGATGTAACACGTTGGTATTGTATACGAAGGTCGGAGTCTACCAGCAGGTGAGCTCCTATGGTAGAACTACTCCCGGTAGAACTCACGGTTCGGATTCAAGAGTGCCATAGAATGACTTACCTCGCTTCTTCCTTTTCAAACCGGCGTCCTGATCCAAGGGACGTCTCTCCAAAATAGAACCTACACTATTTGTGGCATAGGAAGGATAGCGCCTTGCTTGGCCATGTTTAAATTGGTTTTTACTTTAAGCCATCTCTCATTCGTTGTTGTCTTCTTGCTTTTGTTCTTCTCGTACATCTCGTAACTGTTGAGTCAGTTTGTCCGTGTCTTGAACGTTGATATCTGAAACCTTGGAGTTACGAGCAAACTAAAAATCTTGACGTAGTTCCCGATCTCCCTATTTAAATTTAGATCCTGCTCGTTAACGTTCATTGGTTACTCGTCTTGTATTATTACGTGTAGACACCCTATTATTAGGATATTCCTCACTTCACTGGCAATCGTCAACAGTGGGTACAAGGAGTTACAATGTGAACTGTGCAAATAAACTGTTTACAGCTCATAAGTCACGATTTAATATTTTACTGACTTGCAGTTTGTTTCAGTGGCTGTAGGCCAAAAAATATTATGATTTCATTCATTGAAAGAGATTTCTTCAAGTATAACTAGTAAAACAAAATAAAACCCTTAATTAGTATGATGCCATTAAAGTAATATAAAAATTCTTACTTTGAAAGTTAAATAACTTGATTACAAAATTCTGAAATTTTGGTCTACCCAATTTCTTCTCTTGCCCAGTCTAAGCGAAAGATGCGCTGAGGTATGGGCCTTATCCAGTGAGCGCCAAATTGCCTCCAGCTGATTTAGTCTTTCAGTTTCTCCCTTAATTTTTGGATTTCCTCGGTCAAATGTACTTCTCGGGGTGAAAGAGTTTTCTTAGCTGAAGTTGGTTTAGTCATGCTGAAAATATGCAAACTTGATTAAATTAAAATATTACTACCGAAATTGTTTATTACTGATCGTTGTCGATTAAATATTAAACAAATCTTTATAATGCCAAAGGTAGTCCTAACTCAAACGGAATTTAATCTGAATATTTGTATATGCGAATTAATTATTGAACAGTCATCGTTCTTATTCTACTTTCATCGATTGTTGGGTACGGAGAGTCATTGGATGGGCCCCATTCTTCTACTCCCAGTAAATTTTAGGCCTATTGTAGATCCAGACCGTCATGATAGACAGATCTACCAGATTCATTTACTAAATGATAATTGTAAAATGATATGAAATTTAAAAATCTTATAAATCGTCTTATTTCTAACAATACATTTCAATGTAATCAATGAAATAAATTTACCTGGCGACCATGCCCTCTGAAAGCTGAGTATGATACGACATAGATGATGTTTTCTTTACTAATCATTCTAAATGTAACTTCCCAATCGTTTTCTCACAAATATTCTTGGTTTGGAATCAGTACCATTTCCTCATTCCGCATCATACTCAGGATTTCCAGACGACACCGTCACCAGTTCCATGAAGGGAAAAAGTCGAGAATTCATTTAAATATAATATTTAGACTAATATCATTATAAAATCCATCAAACATAAAAATCAAATCATTTAAATATATCATTAACTAATTACTTGTTACTTTATCGGGTTAATAACTGGTGAACTGAATGGATTCAGCTCCAAATAAGTGATCTCCAACAAATAATTCAGTAAGTAGGATCTTAATAACGTCTAATAGTCCCCTGATAATTACCGCTAGTACAATGATACTGCATAGATCGATGATCTGAGTGAAGTCGAAATTATCAATAGTTGCTAAAATGGAGTTTTTTGTAGATTTCTGCTGTATTGTATTTGCTGTCGTAGTCTATTCTAGAGTTTGATTTGAATTACTAGGTCGCCCTGGATGATGAATTTAGAAGTTATTTAACTAACTTAGCGGCCGCTTTATATAATAATTTTTGTCCAATCAGAATTAAGTCGTGTTGTTTTTTGGTTATTTTCCTTATCCTTTAATTTTTAATTGTTTTTCTATATTTTTGCGTAATTTCGTATATTTTTGTTTGTCTTTGGGTGTGTAGAGGCCTAATTTTGATTTTCTTTCAATTTTAATTAATATCTCGTGTCTTCATATATGTTTTCTTATTTGGGTTTTATTTTCTTCTTAATTTTATTAATTTTGTATCACTCGCTTGTGGTTATTGTCTTATTTCCTTATACTTGGTTCTGTTTCTCGTGATTTTTCACTTTTTTAACGGTTTTGTTTTTATTTTATTATTCTCGTTCAACTTTGTTATTAATTCTTTTGTTTTTCGGCGTTTTCCCTTAACTTATTTACTGCTAAGTTTAATTATTTCATTTAGTTTCTCTTTACGGCTTTTCCCTCCTCCAGTTACTTTTCCGTTCAGTCCAACAATATCCTCTTTTTCTGCATAATGTTGGCGTATGTGGGAAAAGAAAATATACATACATGATTATCATACATCTCAAGTATCATGGTTCTGCTCAGACTATTCCCTCACGTACACCAAATGATCATTCGCATATTCCCACGTATGAGCCCGTGGTGATGTTCCACGTTGGTGCTGCTCACACGGGTTGGAAAAGGTTAGCAGGTGAGCCCCTGCCTTAGGACTACTCCTAATCCTTTCTCGGTTCGGGTTCCATGGTGCCTTAGAAGGTCTTACCCATTCTACACATGTAATTCCGTCCGACCCCGGTCCAAAGGGACAACATTTAAGCTCATAATATATCTTCAGGAGCACTCTTCCATTCAAATCAACCACAGCCAATCAAATACACTATTAACGCAGTCAAAGAAATCAAACAGTTGTATTTAAGATAAACATAACAAGACAGTCCATATTATTTGGATAATGATAAAACATTTAAGAACATGCACAAGATAAATGTCAAATTCTTCGAGTCCATGCATAAGGTAGGACGATCGGGACCGATGGGAAAATTTATTACGAGAATGCTTCTCCTTCTGCGAGCATCTCGTCGATGTCGACAGGTAAGTACTGATCGGCCACATATTTAACCCCTTCTGCCGGAATTATTTTGAAGATCTCCTTGGCGGGAATTGAATGCGTGGAAGTTATCTCATTAATTTTGGATTGTGCCACTGACAAGGATGCTTCAAGGGCGGCCATCGCGTTTCTACGCTTCTGATTTTTCTCAGAGCGCGTCAGCCGCTTACGCTTTCGATGTGGCAATGAGGCTTCTACTGGAGGTTGAGTGAGGTGAGACACGAGGATTGGGGCCGAGATAGGGTCCGATGAACCGCCGGCCATAGGCCGATAACCGGAAAGAACTGGGGCGGGAATTGGTGGCAATTGTATGCTATGCCCCTTACAGCTAGTTGCTGATGATGTTTCAGCCGATTGGTGGTGTCCTGGGAACACGTTAGTCCCATCTTGTATCGGATATTCACGAACTCGCTTCGCTATCTCGGATTCAGAATATACTTTGTGCAGTGCCTCTGATTGGGCTTTTATGGTTAGCCTCTGGCACCTGCTCTCTTCCAGGAGACTGTCACGGCAGTGCTCCAAACGTAGAATTTTGCTCTTCTTCATTTGTGGTGGGGAGAACCACGTTCCCTCATAAAGGTCAATTCTCTTCTTTAATTCCCCGATGTATAAGTGGAGCTGTGCGATATCGGAATTTTTATCAGCACAGGAAAAGCAAGGACGGAGGTTTTTTCCCGAACTGGTTGAGGTATTCATCTAAAGATTTAAGAAATTTTTATCTTTAAATTGTAAAATTCGCTAGAGTATTATTTACATTTTCGAATACGAAATTTAAAATGTTCCTAATCAAGCTGTTCAATAGTAGTCTACAAATCCACACCCTTGGTCAATACTCACATTCATTCAATCTCAAACATCCAAGTTAACTCACTCAATCATTGCCCCTTTTATGAAAAGAGCGGGAATCCGCAAAAACAATTCCTTTATACTAACTTCCACATTTACGTGTACTTTACGGGTTAGACTATTTCTAACGAGTGTATGATTATTAATTCCTTACTGCGAACTCGATTATCTTGATGATCTTTGTTATATTTTAATAATTACGTTTTCACCCATCTCGCTATTACGTCATTAAACTATACGTGTACCGTATTAAGAAAGAAAAATCGGTATTACAGGGATCCCCTTGCCTTGTACGAAGGCCCATTGGATTTGTAAAAGAATCAGAATATTTTCACTTAAATTTTTTTTGTCATACATTCTAATTTAATTATCTTAAATTTTTCTGCCATAAAAGTTGTCCTAGTGACGCCTAAAACGTGTGCAATTACATGTTAATCTTATTATCTATTCACACTAACCAACATTATCAGGTTCGTCGCAATGCCAATCTATATGATTAACTATCAACTTGTACTCTGGGAAAAATTCTCATAATTTTGTCATTTCCAACTGACGAAATCTAGCCGTCCATTCGTATATGCAGCTTTACGATTCTCTCATTATGATTATGTAATAGTGATGTCAACATACTCACTGTGATCTAACTAGGTGTGATACAGGTGTGTATACGTGGTTAGTAATTAGTAGATATGGCGCTGCGGATGGATGCGTCAGATAAGTCAGAATTACCGTTGTTGTTTTCAAAACTCAAGCGACGTGAAAGTGTAGCTTACTCGTGGGTTTGGTAGATAAAATTAATTCTCTCTTCGGGTTTTCTCCAGCGTATTGACTCATGATAAGAATGGTCGACTCATTCGCTCGACGGTCTCCGCCCTCAATCGCTACACTAGAGTCTCTACCAGATTATTTGGGCCGATCTCTCATGTTGAAAGTTTATCTGACTACGGAATAGGCTGATGATTTTACTATCGCTGTTGACAGGTTCGCTCGGACTCATGACAAGTAATTCATCTCCTTATCAAAAAAAATGTTTACTTTCCTATTTTAGGCGAGCCGTTATCGATATCAAATCAAGCTTTATCGGATANCTATCTCGGGTTCAGAATATACTTTGTGCAGTGCCTCTGATTGGGCTTTTATGGTTAGCCTCTGGCACCTGCTCTCTTCCAGGAGACTGTCACGGCAGTGCTCCAAACGTAGAATTTTGCTCTTCTTCATTTGTGGTGGGGAGAACCACGTTCCCTCATAAAGGTCAATTCTCTTCTTTAATTCCCCGATGTATAAGTGGAGCTGTGCGATATCGGAATTTTTATCAGCACAGGAAAAGCAAGGACGGAGGTTTTTTCCCGAACTGGTTGAGGTATTCATCTAAAGATTTAAGAAATTTTTATCTTTAAATTGTAAAATTCGCTAGAGTATTATTTACATTTTCGAATACGAAATTTAAAATGTTCCTAATCAAGCTGTTCAATAGTAGTCTACAAATCCACACCCTTGGTCAATACTCACATTCATTCAATCTCAAACATCCAAGTTAACTCACTCAATCATTGCCCCTTTTATGAAAAGAGCGGGAATCCGCAAAAACAATTCCTTTATACTAACTTCCACATTTACGTGTACTTTACGGGTTAGACTATTTCTAACGAGTGTATGATTATTAATTCCTTACTGCGAACTCGATTATCTTGATGATCTTTGTTATATTTTAATAATTACGTTTTCACCCATCTCGCTATTACGTCATTAAACTATACGTGTACCGTATTAAGAAAGAAAAATCGGTATTACAGGGATCCCCTTGCCTTGTACGAAGGCCCATTGGATTTGTAAAAGAATCAGAATATTTTCACTTAAATTTTTTTTGTCATACATTCTAATTTAATTATCTTAAATTTTTCTGCCATAAAAGTTGTCCTAGTGACGCCTAAAACGTGTGCAATTACATGTTAATCTTATTATCTATTCACACTAACCAACATTATCAGGTTCGTCGCAATGCCAATCTATATGATTAACTATCAACTTGTACTCTGGGAAAAATTCTCATAATTTTGTCATTTCCAACTGACGAAATCTAGCCGTCCATTCGTATATGCAGCTTTACGATTCTCTCATTATGATTATGTAATAGTGATGTCAACATACTCACTGTGATCTAACTAGGTGTGATACAGGTGTGTATACGTGGTTAGTAATTAGTAGATATGGCGCTGCGGATGGATGCGTCAGATAAGTCAGAATTACCGTTGTTGTTTTCAAAACTCAAGCGACGTGAAAGTGTAGCTTACTCGTGGGTTTGGTAGATAAAATTAATTCTCTCTTCGGGTTTTCTCCAGCGTAT